>JAMPIV010000922.1:0-80067 GCA_024509875.1 Oreohelix idahoensis
TACCATGATATAAGATCATTATATCTAATTTCCCAAGATACAATCAGTAATCCTGATACATTAATAGTAAAACAAAACAATATTAAAGATAGTACAGTGTAGTATTAATAATGACACCCACAAAATACAATCCTTATATACCTGATGATAGCCAAATGCCCTTCAAGTGTATAGTAAGTTTACCTACCATCTAAGATAATACAAGCCAGATTTGTACACGATACTTTAGTGAAGCAAGAGTGCCCGTCACGCAGGTAACAATAAATCAATGTTGACAGCTTTCTCTTTTCCCCAGTCGGGTCCGTGCTGGCCTTCGTGTTGTGTGTGTTGTTTTTTTTTAATAAAAAGAGCCCGTTTTATATAGGTAGACGTAAGTAATCTGCCAGTGCGTAAGAACTCTTTTGATGTTCTTCTCGGCGTTTCGGTACCATTCCGTGACCGAGTCCCGAAATATACAGGGCTCGATGTCTAATTTTTATTCTGCTCTGCCGCATTCTTTGGGGAACCAAGAGCGGCGGTCTAAACTACGTGTAATTTATTCTGGCTCAGAGTCTGTTGAACGTGGAATGGCTGGGCATACTGGTTAACAAAGAAGTGGGTTTACACTCACGTTTTTACGTCAACGTATAGTAAAAGTATAGTTTACAAGATAAAGGATCCTGTCATTAATGCTCATAGAGCAAAATGGGACTAATATGATGTTAAGCCCATAATTTCTAGGACACTAACGTGTGATGTGGTCCAGAATTTTGTCCGACCGCCCTTAACCTTCCCAGAGTTACTCTGGTAAACCAATTTTCATGAGGCTGCTGGGTCGATCTCGGTGTACAGTTTGCGGTCTAATACAAAATCCATCCTCCAACTATGGGATCGAGCCATGTACCGTCGAGGTGGCAAGCCATGTGTTCTTAATACAGTATAAGTCATTAATGAGGCTTTTTGCGGAATCCGAGGGTTTCCGACAATGGAGTCGTAAAGGGTTCCCGCTGAGGCACACTTGAAAAAAATATAAAAACCATATTGAAAAAATTAGGAAAATGTGTGTCCAGCAATTGTTCCTTTACCGAGTTAACGTTTCTAGTGCACTCTTTTGAATTCTTGATATAAATTTGCTCATATGCCCGTTTCGCGTCTTTTTGGGTCTCTAATGTACCTCACATAACACCCTGGGAATGTTTAGAATAGGCAACTGCCTGTGTAACGCTAATCAATTGATATTCTCACTGTGGTTACCTAGCTAACACCAAGTAAATTCAACTTTCTACCCCTTGTTCCACTGGCTTTGAGAGATTACCATTGACATATGGTCCCAAAAGTAGGTTTAGTTTAATGCGTCTCTGCTCCTTGCGGGAACGTCGTATCAAGTTGGAATATTTTCAAGAATCTATAAAATTTGCCGTGTTTGTTTAAAGTGGATAACTGTTGCTCTCGTATACCAGAAGCTTTGTCTACATGTGTGTGGTGATAACCCTAATAGAAAGAAACATTCTCCATATAATAGCAATTTCATATATATATATAAAATCATATATATATATATATATATATATATATATATATATATATATCTTATATATATATTATATACTATATATATATACCATGTTCCAACGAAAAGAGCAGGGTAATGATTAAATTGCCCGCCATTTCTGTGATTTTATTTCTGTTACTTTCATATTTAATGGGAGCCCGCGGTAGCAATAGTGGTCCAGTCTGCACTGGCTTCCTGAAGCGCAGTGGTCTATGTTCGATCCCCCAGATCAGAGCGTGTATTTGTGCATTTTTTCATTACAGGGCCACGGCAAACAGCTACCTGGGATCGACCCAGCCCCCAAATTGGGGGTACTCCAAGAGCCACTCTGGAGGAAGGTTAAGGCGGCCGGCGTGATGCCGACCACATCACCCCTAGTGTGCCGACGGTCAAGATAATATGGGCCTAACACCATATTCCCAATATGCCTCAATGGGCGAGTAACGGGTTCCTTTACCTTTTTTTTTTTTTTTTTTACTTCATATTAACAGACGTCAAATAGAGACGTGCAATTCCGTTATGGAGAGGTCACACGTATGGAACATCGTCGTTTCAATATTTAAAAACTTATTAAACAAAATCAGTGTTCAATTGTTTGGTGACACGGCGTAAAATTACGTGACATATTTAGTCGTAATCTTAGTGCACTCAGTATTCATAATTCAGCATTTTTAGTGGGCTTATTTGAAAGAAACTGGTTCGGTGGCGAATCGCTCAAGGCCTCCAGCAACCTCGAGCGCTCGTTCATTGAAAAACATTGCTCTGTGCGTGAAAGGTGTAACGAAATGCCGGGCGACCTCCCGTCAGACAAACCGTTCACTAAGAACTTGGCCTATCTTGGTCAATCTTTACACACAATTTTGCGTAAAGACTCTAACCTATACCATATACAGATCCAGCTGACGCAAGCTCTTTTCAAGCTAGCAGACCACAACGGCGTCGTAATTACAGTAATTGGATGTTAAAGCCATTGAAAATATTCGAATTTTTGGATGAAAATCCTATACCATGATTGATGAGGCTCACTTCCTTCCCACCTCAGTGTGCTTCGTAAACAAGCAAATAGCCGTATGTTGGGGAAAGCGAAAATCCACGAATGATACACGAGAAGAAAGAAGCCTCTACAAGTTCCTCGGCGAGTGACAGTCAGGTGCGCTATGTGGGCTGGAGGTGTGATTGATCCATACTTTTTTGAGAACGCTCATGGCAATGCTGTTAACGTCAATGGCGAACGCTATCGGGATATGGTTAACAACATTTTCGGTCCGCAAATTGGAGGAATTTGGACCTACGTGACATGTGGTTTTCAACAAATGGGCGCCACTTCGCACATATCACGCGACACAAAGAAGAAATATTGAATCAGGATGTTCCGGACAAATTAATTTTTCGAAATTTGGCGACATCACTGCCTCCAAGATCGCCCAGATTTAAACTCATTAGATTTCTTTTTAAAGGGGTTTTTTTTAAGTAAGGTCTAGACCAACAAGCCACAGACCTATTGTAGCAACTCAAAGTCAATATTCGAGAAGATATCGCCGCATACCAAGTTGAAACATGCGAAAATGTCATTCCAAAAATGGCTCCAAAGGGCGCGCATCTAGTATAGGCTAGCAGAGGCGGCAATTTAAATGATATAGTGTTTTCCACACATAACTGCCAGTCTAAATAAAACAATCGTAACAAAAAATAGACAATTGTTTCACTTGTTAGACGCCATTTTATTCAAAAACAAAAAAATCTACCTGTTCTCGTTCGGACACCCTATATATATATATATATATAGCGAAAAGTTAAGAAATACTGCCATGATAGTTTCACATTCCACTATAAATCACGCTTTATATTTGAAATCATGATAAATGACAATACTAATTCTATTATTCGTCATGTTTGTCCAATCTTTTTCCATCAAAGTTTCATTCTATTTTTCATGGCGCCATTTTTCGAGCTAAATTGGCAGCACAAATTGAAAGGATCCGGGGGGGGGGGGGGGGGGGGATTTTAATACAAACCTTTCTTGAATTTACGCCATTGTGTTCCCGGTTGAAATGAATAATATGTTAATTTATAGTTAGCAATAGATTAGGAATAAAGTTTGTAACAATTGCAGTAGACGTCGATGATGTTATTTGCTCATTCTTACTCCCTTAAAATGATTCGTAGACAAGGGGTAACAGAAAGTTTATTTTGGAATTTTTGATATTCTATTTTTTTTTAAATACGCACAAAGCCAGCTATTAAAAGAAATTCTTACATTTACCAAACGTGTTGTGATAAAGCAACTATTAATTAATGTAGTTAAAAAATAGACCTGTTTCAATTCTTCAACATGCTACTTTTGGACGCTAGTTGCTCCGTAGCTTCAGACCAATGTATCTTGATAAATGCCCAGATTATAATTAGACCGCCACGAGGACATGCAAGCAAAAACGCACAACCTAATTATTCCTCACCATGTTTTTTTTTTTGGGGGTGACTTACTCGTTTGTCCTCTAAATGTCTTAATATTTGTTTGTGTTCTCTCTTCTTGTGCGAGGCATGATCTTTCAACCTAGAACTTGCAGTCCGTTGGTTTATATGGAAACCGCATTTTTGCCCTTCTAAATAATGTTGAACTACGTAACTGAAGTGCATTGTTGACAAAACTTAGTCTGAAGATGGACAACATAGCTTCTATCTCTAACCTATGTGAGCACCCATGGAGAAAATAGCTAGTCCTTGAATAAGGACTAATATTATGCCATCTGCTAGCCCTGAGATAGAACCTTGTCCTATAAAGAACTCGCCAGTGCGCCAAAGTTGCCAGTACTCTCCTTCCTCCGAACACCAGGGAAACTACGTTAAATGTACTTAAATAGGTTTCCGTCTATATGTCATTATAATTATAATGTTCTTTTATTCGGTCATTACCCTTTCGTTCCATGTGGCACATAAACGTCCACCTTCACGCCCAGAAAAATTACTGTGCCATCTTTTTGTGGTCATTCCATGCTTTTTTTAATTTCCTATTTAAGTCTTTCTTCAATTGCATTCTCTGTGTGTTGTTAAAGCTGGAGATAATCCACCATTAGAACAGGATTGTTGAAGGAAATGCTGGCATTAAGATAGGAACACGCATAAGAAATTTTTGCACGCTTCAGGGTCAACAGACTTTTCAAGAAGGTACAAGCCTTCAAGTTACATTGTTTCGAGGTCCAAGTTTTTGTAAACAGTACGAATAAATTTGTCCAAAGTCGATGTGCAAGACTCAAGATACGAGAAGGTTCATAGTAACTTTGAAGTTCGTGAAAACCAGTCTTCATATCTATAGTGGAATCTGTCAATCAGTGCGCGCTTGACCAATATGTGGTTACTGTTTTCCGCAAGTGAGCAAGTTTAGTTACTGTAAATCATGTGTACAACTTTATTATGCAACGCATTGAATGATTGCTATTTATGTTTACTTTACTAATTGTGTTGTGTATTTTTCGTTGTGTTCTTTTTGCGGGCTGGTTGGGTAAAGGTTGACTCCTTTAGATAAATAACCGACGTAATAGAGGTTTATCTATTTAGAGCGAGTCGTTAGAGGACAGCAAATTTTTCCATTAATTGGAATTTGCTAGCGACAACGTATTGCTATTAACGTTTTATCTGTGCCGAAACTGTACTTATCGTTGTTTTTGTAATATTTTTTCTGTCTTCAGTTTTGATTTCAATTTGTTTGGTATCTGTAGGTCTCCTCCGTTCTTTTGTTTCTTTTCTTTACAACCTTTTGTTATAACAGTGTATAAATTTGTCTTGTTTACTTTTTTCCGGTCATCATTACACATTTGGTAACATTTTTCTTTACATTTTGCTGTATTGTTTTTAATTTGACTTCCGCGAACGTTTTTCGATATTGTTTTGTATCTTTGTCTTTGTATTTATGATCGAAAACAACAATATTGTCAATACACAGTCTACGTACATATACATGGTCATATTATTATTATTATTGATAGGTACTCGTCTTCATATAGAGATTGTTAAAAAAATTATATAAAATAAGAAATATAACAAATGTCATGCTAAAAGACTTGTTTATCCACAAAGGTTGAGACAAGGTGAAATACATATTCAAGTTTCATGATAAAAAAGACTTGTGCCCATTGTGAGTTGGATATAAAAGAATAATTTTCCACAGTACTCAAGTGATTTTTTGTATTACGATATAAAGAAGAAAACCATACAATGGAATTTGACTAAGACAAAGAGAGTGAAATAAAGTGAAGTGAGTATACAAGTCTAGCATTTCAGACTTGTCTCCCATTGAAAAGTGGGAGGAAACGGTAATTTATTTAATTTTTTCAGGTTTCTGATCTCATTAGACAGAATGTCTACATTTGGATTTCTCTTCATCCAGCAAGGGTTAACCCCTTGGTAAGTCTGGTAAAGACATTGGAAGAATATTCATGCTGCTCAATTCGCCATTGCATTAAAGAAGTCAAAGAGAAAAGAAACAAAAAGAGGAAATTAAAATTGAACGCAGCAGAAGCGGAACTAAAGAAAGCAAGAAGCTGAAACTTCAAAAGAAAGCTAGAATGCTGAGGAATAGAAGATTAGAACTTAAGAGAAAAGGTATCAGAGAAAAGCTGCTGCTTGAGAGAGATAAAAGCTCAAGCTGATGAAAAAAATTCCAGATGGATAATGGGGACGAGAAATGGAGGAGAAAACTTCAAGCTGCTGTCTGAGGAGAAAAATCTCCAACTATCAAGGCTGCATGCTAGGAGGCTGTGAAATTAGATTAATGAGAACATGAGGGAAAGAAAAATAAGGTAAAAGTAGGAACTTGATGAAAGACTCGGCAACATTTGGATGTTAAGAGAATAATTGAAATTGGGAGAGGTACGGTGTTCTCAGCAAACAAATTCGAGTACTGAACATAAGGATTTGTTTAGTAGGATTAAATTGCCTTTCAATTTCAATCCTTTAAAGGATGACGTAGCAGATTATCTAGATAGATATCCAATTTTTATGCGATAGGGCGTAACATAAGGTAATAAAACAGGAAGGAAAATATGATTGAACAGGCTGATGGAATTTTTTTACAGGTGACACAAATGACTACTCTTATGACAATAGACTCGAACATAAATGGGGGACTAATTATGATGTTCTGTCTGAGCAAGCAGTCATAGTGCTAAAAAAAAATAATCAATTAAATAGAAGGAGATCTATCGTCTTCAGTTCTTATGGAGCAATCATGTTGGCAGAACAATATGGGCTGTAGATTTCTCTGAGTTTGTTTCAAATATTACGTCGTTTTCGTACCATCTTTAACACGATAGGGTTTGACTAGGTTGTCTCAGGAATGAGAAAACCTTAGTTTGGATGGCCTAATGGACTTATTTTACTTCGACTGAGTAAGGTTTTGTCATCATGTTAATGATTCTTTTCTATGCATTTCTTCAAATGGAGCCGCAATGCCATAAAATAACTTAAAAGACATGGAAGAAATACTCGTTGTCTGTATTGCCACCTGGCGCGCATCCCCATGCTAATAGTTAGCCTCAATTCTAAATGTGAATAGAAGGGCGTTACCAGTTGCTCTATTACGGCAGACACCATATGGACCTTATAATATTTTCAATAAGAAATTTTAAGGTGTTGCCTCCAACCAAACTGGAATTAGGGAAAAGTATTCAGAGATTACACTACGTAAGCAGGAGTTAATACAAACATATGAATGGTTCCTTCTTCTAAGAACCTGGAGTACCAAGATGGTAGTTTATCGTAATTTTGGTAAGGTAAGTTATATCTCTCAGACATTTCGTCGGTCATAACGTGGACTTTTTCAATAAATAACTATGCTTAAGTTCTCGAGATAAACCATTCTCGCTGACGTCAAGGAATATGGACGATTTGTGAATATATATAGAACCTCGGGATTTCAATCTCGGAATTGATAACGGGAGCTAATAGAGACACGCAATTTTGATATCAATTAACAGGTGGAAATGATAATCGGGGTAGACCTTAGATATAAACGCAAAAAGAGAAAAGACATTCTCAACAGTGCAAACTCCTGCTACAAAAAGAGTTTGTATGGAGGCCTGTAATCAAGTAAATGATAGTAGTAAACTGCTAGAGGCTTTCCACTCGGTTGTTACATAACGGTTTAGTGAATGACAGGCGGGTCTCAGTACTTTTCGATTCGGGATGTACTACCGTCGGGGTTAGGGAGTCTCTGATAGATCCTTGCTGTGCCACTGGAAAAGCGATCAAATGTGTTACATTTGGTGGTACTATGGAAAGTTATCCTACTGCTATTATTAGGATTGACACTCCCTTCTTTAAAGGAGATGTCCATGCATGTCATCTTCCTAATCCTATTGCGGATCTTATAATCGGTCGTATTCATGGGGTTAAGGAATGCACCCCGCAACAAATTTCTATTTGGGAAGAACAAAACATTCAAACGGTCAATGCAGTGGTGACAAGAGCTCAAGCTCTTAATCCCCCAACTTCATCTGATGATAGTAATGGAGTTGATAGCCAAGACGAGCACTTGGTGATTTCCCATGACTCGTTTGTTAAACGTCAAGAAGAGGATCCTTCGTTGAAGAAATTCTTCCTTCTTGCAAAGAAAGGGGATCCCAATCAAAATACGAATCACAAATCGTATATCACTATGAAGAATGGTATATTGGTACGAATGGTACAACACTCCGACAAGTCTATGCACTCGCAAATTCTTGTGCCTAAGTGTATGAGAGCCTTAATTCTTCAGCATGCACACGATTCTCAGTGTGCTGGACATACGGGTTTTTCCAGAACTAAAACTAGAGTCCTTGCGTCTTTCTTTTGGCCATTTGTTAATAAAGACATACGAATTTATTGCCGGTCTTGTAAAATTTGTCAAGAATTCAAGGCTAGAGGTCCAAGACATGCTGCACCTATTCAGGCTACAGATATACCTATTCGGCCATTTCAGATAATGGCTATAGACATTATTGGCCCGTTTAAGATTAAGTCAGCCAGAGGACACCAATTTATCCTCACTTGCGTTGACATGTGCACGCGTTGGCCAGAGACTATTCCTCTGAAGAGCATATCAACTGTCGATATCGCTGATGCTCTTTGGCTCATATTTTCTCGTCTGGGATTCCCCGGAGAAATAATGTCAGACCACGGCAGTCAATTAATTTCGGACATTATGTCTCAGGTAATGGCTACGCTAGACATTAAAAGGTCTCTCAGTAGTATTTATCATCCAATGTCCAATGGATTGGTTGAACGTCTTAATAGAACACTAAAGAACTTACTGGGCAAGATAACGGAGGATCATCCAGATGAGTGGGACAGGGTCCTACTTGCAGCTCTCTTTGCCTATAAAGAGGTTCCCAACGAGCATACAGGGTTTTCTCCTTTCGAACTTGTCTTTGGCGCGCAACCGCGCGGTCCGATGTCCTTGTTACACGATTTGATAACTTCCGATAATATTGACGACGATACACAATCATCATATGAATATGTCATTGCTCTTAGGGAGAAAATTATCGAATCGTGCAGATTAGCAACTTCATCTTCCGAATTTGCGAAAGAAAAGGCTAAGCGATTTGCTAACAAGAAAAGACGCCTACGTCAACTTTGTCCTGGAGACAAAGCGTTTGTCTTACTTCCCTCAAGAGAGAACAGACTTCTCATTTCATGGAAAGGTCCATACACTATAGTCTCGAAAATTTCAGATGTCGACTATATCGTCGATGTGGATGGAAAGCATAAAACCTTTCATTTAAATATGCTTACAGAGTTTATTGAACGTCCAGACTATTTGCAGCCTATTTTCCAGACGACGGACGACTCTCCAGTCCAACATGGTCACATCTCATCCCTGTCCGTTATACAGGATGAGGAAACTATTTTTTCTGACGTTAACGTACCTCTTCCTGCGATTCCACTTAATTCTACGGAATCATGGAAAAACGTTACCGTTTCTTCGAATTTGTCTTTTGAGGAGCAACTTCAAGTACCCTCTACGCTACAATCGTATCAGGATGTCCTTACCGACATTCCTGGACACACAGATGTCATAGAACATGACATCATACTTACTGATCGTAATCCGATCAGAGTAAGACCATACCCTATACCTATTCATTTTCAAGCACAAGTAGAGAAAGAATTGGATGAAATGATTCAAGTGCAAATAATTGAACCATCCACTTCAGCTTATTCTTCGTCGATAGTTATTGTTCGAAAGAAAGACAATAATTTACGTCTTTGCGTTGACTATCGCAAATTAAATCAAGTTACGAAGTTCGATGCTGAACCTATGCCTTTATTAGATGATCTACTTATTAGACTTTCTAAAGCTAAATTCTTTACTAAACTAGACTTGTCGAAAGGTTATTGGCAAGTCCCACTGACGGAACACGCCAAACCTCTCACTGCTTTTTCGACACCTAGGAGTCTGTTTCAATGGAATTTTATGCCTTTCGGGCTTATGAACGCCCAGCGACTTTCGTGCGCATGATGCGATGAATTCTATCAGATCGTGCAGATGTCATCGCATATTTAGACGACATCTGTCTTTTCAGCGATACTTGGGAAGAACACTATTTGGGTCTAAAGAAATTGCTATCTACTTTACGTGAGCATAGTTTTACTGCAAAACCCTCTAAAGCTTTTGTTGGGTTTAGTGAAATTTCTTTCCTAGGTCATCGGGTTGGTCATGGTCTGTTGAAGACAGAGGACCAAAACATTTCGAAGATAATAAATATCTCGGTTCCGAAGACAAAAAAGCAAGTGCGTAGTCTCTTGGGATTGATACAATTCTATGGAAGATTCATTGAGAATCTGTCCTCCATTATGGCACCACTTTCAACGTTATTGAAAAAAAGGTTCTCCTAATATGGTGCGTTGGTCCCAAGAATGCCAATCTTCATTGGATCAGGTTAAGAATTTGTTCTCATCTCATCCTATCTTAAGACTACCAACGATTGATAAGACTTTTGTTCTTCGTAGTGATGCCTCTTCCACTGGGATTGGAGCGACACTAATGCAGGAATATTCAGGAACTCTGCATCCTGTAATGTATATTTCTAGGAAGCTAAATGCGGCAGAAAGGAATTACTCGGTTTTAGACCGTGAGTTGTTGGCTATGGTTTGGTCCATTCTTAAGCTACAAAGGTTCCTTCTGGGCGCGCATTTCTTTATGGAAACCGACCAAAAAGCTCTTACGGCTATGCAAAGTAAGGATTTGAAGAGCTCGAGATCTACTCGTTATGCTATTGCTCTTCGCCTTTCCATTTCACGGTGCGAGCTATCCGTTGTTCGGATAATGTGATGGCGGACATATTGTCTAGATGCCCACATGATTCCAATTAAATCTTGTGTCCTAGTTTTTCCTGATACACTTTCAGACTTGGTCTGTCCTTAATATCCTAAGATATTGTAATACAAATGTATTTGGATAATGTATAAAGAATTTAATAAATTTGATTTTGTCCATCCATCAGTGATATGTTGCTAATATAGCATTGTAATTCATGATATTTGTATATTGCTATAATTATAGTATTTGATAATGTTTGACATATGATTGGTATTGCCAGCAACTTAGGTTTCTTTAAGGGTACCTCCTGAGTATGTTTGGCTTACAGGAAATATTTTCTCTTATGATGGGGGATGATTTTTACTCTCTCCAGACTCTTTATTTATGCGTCTATTGTAGCTGATATTAGGTTCATTCTTTCATGAGCACATAATTGATGCTTGTGCTATCTTGCTCATGGACATATTTTTAAAAAAATGTATCATTTTTTTTTTACAGGGGGGTTGTAGTAATATGTTGCTGTCATTTTCGACGGAGTCATCTGTCAAGTTATTTGCTTATGTTTTATCATAAGAATAATTGTGTCTTTACCTTGCGATGTCAGGTTGATTAGGGGTTGTCTTCCCTTGTTTGTTCATTCATTGTGTTTGACCTTTAGGGTCAAAGGTAGACAGTTCGGGCGTGGGCCCATGCGCAGGTTTTTTTAAGCGCCAAGTTGAGTTACTTCCGTCAGGCCGGGATGTAAGCTGAATTCGGAGCGACGAACGTCCATTGTGTGCGGAAAAATCTTCGAAGTGACTGCGTTGGCAGTTCTCCCCAGTGATTCTCTGTACGTCGAAATGACGACGGAGTTCGTTATTATGTTCTATGGATTCTGTGCAAGGTAACACCGACGTTTTCTACATTATTATGCTTCGGTGGCAGAACATGTTTAAGGTTACCAAGACTGTGAACTACAGCTCACCGATCCTACATTACAGAACTTATACATTATGCTCAAGATAGCTATGTAAGACTATTTGTCTTTAAACGAACCGAAGGCCAGCGACGAAGTTATATTGTGGGAACCGCAGATTGGCGGTAATTTTTATATCTACATAAGCATTACTGCAGGGTTGATGTTAACCTGCTTAAAAGAAGTACACAGGTGATGTCATAACGAATCCTGTATTAAGGCTAATATACTACAGCCTGATAATGTGCAATTGGCGGGGAGTGCCAAGTTGTACCTGTATGTCAAAGTGATTACGGTATCTGACGCGCTTAGTCAGAGATACCAGGGCGGCGCTACGAACTGTCATTATTGAAGAACATTGTATTGACCATGCACGAATATTCAAATGTTTACCAGCCTTTTGAATGCCTGATATATACCTAACGATTTCCGGTCAGCATGACCTTGTTTACACTGACTGTTCCTGTTGATGCTATGTGTGTTATCGTTAATAAATGTTTTGAAACGTGCCAGCAGTGTCCAAGCATCTTTGACTACTGCATGTGAGTGTATGGGTTGCATGATACAACAGATACGAGCCTAAACACATTCGCGCCTTCATTCGCACCCACACTCAGTTCATCAAACGCCAGCACTACACACCTAACAACATGTATACTGTCTTGGGCCAGTGATCACCTCAACAAGAGAAAAAGACAGTCACAACGATATAAATAAGTAAAGTCCTTCACTGTTTGAGAATCTCTCTATAGCGTTGATCAACAGTTTATAGTTGACGTATGAAAATGTATGTTGTCTAATTTCCGGAGGGTACTGGCCAGACTGGATATCTTCACGAAATGTTCTTGATATGTAGACATATATATTGTGCATGAGAGTGTGCGCGTATGGAAGACTGCGATGATGATTCAACAAGCTAGATGAAGGTGAAGAATGAACTATTCATTACTTCCTATCAGCCTATCATCTTCTTCTTTTTCGTTCGTCCTGAAAAGGACGTTGGTTGTGTTGCGTCCGTCTACAGGGAAGCTGCGATATTTGCGAATTTCAGCCGACACATCTGACTTGAGCACGGCATCTTTGGGACCGGGTTAGCCTTCCCTCTTCGATCCCTCCTCACTCAGCCAGACTGCAGTGATGCAGCCTGTTTCCAGGACAACCACTTGGAGGTAGAGTAGGGTCGTGGTCAGCTCTGGTTCGCTGACCCTGACGCAAGCAGTCAGCTATGGGTCGCTAACTGCATTTCTCACTTTTGACGCGTCTTAGGTCCCAGCCTATCATCTTAGAGGAAAATCGTCTGATTGTATTAATCATTTAGGAGAAGAATTGATTGAAAAACTATCTTTCACACGTATAGCTGTGAGGTTAAAATGAATAAAGAATAATAAAAAGTATTAATAATCTGAATAAGATCTACTAACATTCTTTTCCCTTCGCAAAATCTTTTAAGAACACAATTCACCACATATATGAATTATTTTATCCACTCTGACTTAAACTCATGGGCAAATAGATGGTGTGTCAGCATCAACACTGACAAGTGCAGTACTACGCTCTTCACCCTCTCTCCCAATTAAAAAGCTGGTGTCATCAAGATAAATGAAGAGCTCATGGGAGAAGATAAACATCCCACCAATCTCAGAATTACATTCGATGATAAGCTGACATGGAAGCAGCAAAGGCAAGGAGGAAGTTAGCCATCCCGAGAAAACTAAGTGGAACCACATGGGAAGCCAGCGGGAAAATACTTAGTAAAGTTTACCAGCAGGGCACACGACCACACCTGGAATATGGGTCAGCTGCATGGTGTTCAGCATCAAACACCACATTACAAGAGCTTGATAAGGTGCAAAACCAAACGCTTAGGATCATCACAGGGGTAATGAAATCAACGCCTATAGTGGAGATGGAGAAAATGGGGATGATACAAGCACCGAGAGAACGCAGAGACACGAAAGTGCTAACACAGGCAGAAAAGTTCTTCTGTATGCTGAGCCATCCAATGAAGGACAGATTTCAAAACCTAGCAATGGGGCGATTGTAAAGAATCAGCTTTATCCACCAGGCCCAAACGATTTCGTAGACAAACCTCAGGCCTGCCTGAAGTTAACAGCCCCCTAAAGTCTGTGCTAAAACAAACCCATTGGAGAGAGGAGCCTGGACTACTAGTTCACATCCAGACAAAAGTGAAACGAATATTCGACAGGGATGAACAGAACAGCGTGCAACTTAGGACAGTCCCTCTCAGTTTCCTGGATGATGAATACCCACAGGACCTTTGGGACCGAGTATACACGGATAGGTCAGCACATAATGTAGTAAAGAATGGAGGAGCAAGAATGTACATAGAATACCCAAACAACACTAGGAATACAGTCAGTGTACCAACGGGAAAATTATGTAACAACTTTGATGCACAAATCCAGGCAACCAAGGTGGCAGCTGAGAAACTGTTTAAACACAAATCTCGGTCCACAGCTTGTAGTAATCCTGATAGATGCAAGATCAGCACTCCAAGCACTTTAGTCCAGAAAATTGCCAGGTATACAAGCCCTACTTTCTGAACTGTGCAACCAGCGCATGGTTGCCATGCAGTGGATACCGTCTCATTGTGGAATACCAGGAAACGAGAGAGCGGACCGACTGGCTAAAGAAGATGCTGCAGGCGAGCAACCAGATGTACCAGTTACGTACCATCAGAAGAAAAAGATGATCAAATCAATCAGAAAGCCACCAACACCAACACAGGATCACTACCAAGCTATGAACAGATCAGAACAAATTGTCATTTTGAGCCTCAGAACAGGGCACAACCGACTCCACAGCCACATGTATACAAAATTCAAGATTAGCAATTCAGCCATGTGTACATGTAGACAGGCACCCCAGACTGCAAAGCACGTACTTCAAGATTGCCCCGAATATGATATATTGACGCAAACTCACTGGCCCAGAGAAACAACGCTAGAAGCAAAACTATACGGACCTCTGTATGAACTACAAAAGACAGTGAAGTTTATACAAGAAACAACATTGCAGATATAGACAATATATTTCAAGCGAATGAAAGAAGAAGAAGAAATTCACTTTGAATAAACACGTGTATTTAGGCTAGGCGTTTAGGGATTTATTCTCTACTCCACACTGTTGCAAAACTGGACTCATCTCTATAGCGAGATGCGAGGTATATTTTTTCTCTAAGACGCCCATATGTTACCAAATCTTGCCTGGGATGTGAAACTCTGCCTCTCCTCAATAGCTATGAGACCACCTGGTTTCTCCACGTGTCAGTGCGGTTCACGGGCTGAAGTGGGTTGGGCTATACGCCTCCATTTTTCGTCTGTGGTGCCAATCAGTTTTTGTCACTGCCCGGTGTTTGCTGATTGGCCAGCTAGACAAACTCACTTGTCCGCTGTTACAAAACTCACTGTCTATTGTCGCCCACATGCAAATTTACATCATCCTTTATAAGGCAGCTCTCCGTATCCTCGCTAATTAGTTCATTTGTTGTGCCGGCTCCACCTGGAGCAGCGGCACGGGTCTTTGATATCCCACTGCTGGCGTCCATTGTATTGCGTGGCAATTGTATCGAGCGCGACGACAGTCGAATGTTTGCACAGTGGCTCGCACTGAATAAAGTACCAGGTGGTATCAGCCGCGCCTAAACAATAGTCCAAGGTGGCATGTCTGACGCTTATTTACACATGGTCTAGTTATCAAAGAATATTTTTTTACGTCCAAGCTGCGGGTTTCGCAAGATTAGGATAAACCCAGATATCTTTAACAAGGTGGGAAACTGAATCAATAGACCACCGATGAAAGAACAAATGTGGTTCTTTAGATACTTTGTGCGCGTAATCAAAACCGAAGAAATAGCAAATGTGGGATAGAAGAGCAAAAATATGGGAGAAAATAAAATAAGAAAGATGTAGGAAAAGATATGGCGAAAAGGCTTTGCGGTTGTTTATCACACAACATAGGTTGTCCAGGTCTCGCTGCCATATAGGAGTGTGCTGGTGACGAAGGCGTTATATACCGCAGCTTTGGTTTTCGTGGTGAGTATGGAGTTTCCCCCAAACACGCGATGTGAAGCGGGCAAAGGTGGCCAATGCGCCTATCAATTTCTGTGTCCAGTGAGAGTTTGTCATTGATGGTAGATCCTAGGTATGTGAAGTGGTGCACCACTGCCAATTCATAGTTATCGATAGTGATAACTGGTGCAGCACTCACATCCTGACTCAGCACATTAGTTTTCTTTAGACTTATTGTGAGGCCAAAGTCCTTGCATGCTTGAGACAGTATATGAATGACAACCTCATCAAATATATAAACCATGATGGTTAGAATTTCCGCTTTACTTATCTTCTTCTTCACCCGTGTGATACCGGGGCCCGAAAGGGGAGCAAAGAATAGTAACACTGTGCCGTACCACACATCTCGTAAAAAGTGACTAAGGAGAGTTGGGCATGAAGCTGGTTACCCCATCCCATAAAAACCTTTACCAAAAATCTTCAACAAACACGAACGAGTCAAATATAGAATATAAATAAACTCAGCCTATCAAGACAGAAGAAGGTCCTCTGGAAAGGAGGCGCATGAAGAAACCCAGAGAAAGCCGAAAGGAGTCTGGGTTGACGACTAACCTTTATTTCATCTAGGATAATCTCCAGGATTGGCACCTGGAATGCTCGCACTCTATGGTGAACAGGGTAAAACTGCACAGGCAGCAGCGGAAATGGCAAATAACAGGATTGATATCCTTGGTCTCTGCGATATTGGATGGCAAGGTCCATATACAGTTCTAGAGAAGGTGTCTAGAACAAATTATAAGATAGATAAGAAGGGGAAAGAAAAAATCTATCATGTGAATCTCCTGAAGAAATATTTGGAAAGAGAACATCAGGAAGAGACACACTTGTTGACCTTGTCCATTGCCATGGAGATGAAAAAGGAACCACTTTCATCATTTGAATATCCATTACACCCCTGTGAGACAGCGGCACAGGTGAAAATCAGTACACATTTAACGAAAACTCAGAAAGAGAAAGTGCAACAGGTTCTAGATACTCATACAGAGGTGTTAACAGACCGACCAGGGCATACAAACTTATTGGAATGTGATATGAAACTGATAGACCCCACACCTGTCTGTATGAAACCCTATTCGATTCCTTTTGCTAAGGAGAAAGCTTTGAAGGAAGAGATAGACTATTTGTTGAAGGAAGGAATTATTTCACACAGTGAATCTTCGTATAGTTCCGGTGTTGTACTCTTAAGGAAACCCTCTGGAGAACATAGACTCTGTATAGATTACAGGAGACTGAATGCTATTACAGAAGGACAAGTGGATCCATTGCCGGATACAAATCAGTTGTTTGCCAGACTAAATAAAGCTAAATATTTCTCAAAAGTGGATCTGAGTAAAGGATGCTATCAGATTCCAGTAAAGCCTGAGGTTAGACCATACCTAGCTTTTAGTACCTCATAAGGACACTATGAGTTTAATAGATTGCCATTTGGATTGAAGAATGCGCCTAGTGTCTTCTCTAGAATGATGAGAAAATTATTGGACCCTCTGAATAATCCATGTATCACAAATTTCATGGATGATATCCTTATAGCAACAGAAACATTTGAGGAACACATTGACTCTCTGAACATGCTATTTAATCGACTTAGGGAAGCGAATTTAACAGCCCGACCAACCAAATGTTGCGTTGGATGTAAAGAATTGGAATTCTTGGGACACACAGTTTATCAGGGAAACATGACCCCTGACCCAAAGAATTTAGAGAAACTAAAGAAAGCCCCGAGACCACAAACCAAGAAAGACGTGAGATCCTTTGTCTCATTATGTGGTTTCTACCAGAAGTATATCAAAAACTTTAATTCCATATGTGCACCGTTAACTGATTTGAAACGTAAGGGAAATCCAGATCGAATTACATGGACACCACAATGTGAAATGGCTTACCAGGAATTGAAGGAAAAGCTCACAAGCAAACCTATTTTGAAATTACCTGACTTAAGTCAAGAATTCATTGTAAGGACTGATGCCAGTAATATTGGGTTAGGTGCGACTCTGCTACAGAAATCAGATGCATTGGATGGGGAATTAAGCCCAGTGGCATATGCTAGCAGAAAGTTGAGTAAAGCTGAAACCAATTACTCAACTAGCGAAAAGGAATGTCTTGCAGTAATATGGGCGATAAAGAAATTCAATATTTATCTGTATGGTAAGGCATTTAAGTTGCAAACGGATCACAAACCTTTGTCGTTTCTAGCACAGGCTAGACATGAGAATTCTAGATTACTCCGTTGGTCATTATTGATGCAGCCATTTGAGTTTAGCATAGAGTATATAAGTGGAAAAACAAATCTGGGAGCGGATTTTTTAAGCCGCCATCCGTGTGATGAGAATCACCCTAAACCCCAGGAATAATAATAAATTTCTCTATGTGTATATAGAATTATAGACTGACATATAACGTCTGTTTTAAGTGGGGAGGATTTGTCGTGAGAAATTCTAATCCACATATATAAATTATCAGGTAAATGTAAAGCCTAACACATAAATTCAATAAAAGGAAAGAAGAATGGTAAAGAACAGTGCTGTCACAATGACTGTACTCGAAATCCCCCTTGTTTTCTCCTTCGTCTGCAAATTGTAACGTTTCACGTTGATAGTAAAAGCCTACTGCAGCATACACGCTTTCTACGATAAAACATGTGCTGCATTTCTAAGAAAAACCTTGAGATACGCAAGCTGACCTATATTTAAAATTCCATTCATGTCATTTTATACACTACGTTACCATAAACGAAAGACAGATGAACTAAGGATAGAAAGAAAGGGAGGGGCTGAAAGCCGGAACGCAGGCAATACTACCACAGTCTCGCGATACACAATTAATGCCACCCCTAACACGCGTGTAAGGCCACAAGCACTAGCTTTTTTCAAATCGACAGTGATAAAAAACACTACCCATACGAGAGTTAGGTTTTAAAAACTTACAAAACGCTTATTAGGAAACATGACATTATACTGGTTTACGTTTGAAAACATTACAGTACCCAGACACCACATCGTATTCGAAGTGAACAGGAGGTAGAAGAAAATGCATATTTTGAACGCAGCCCCTTAGCCCCATAAAATTTATATAGTTGGGTTCCTTAGGACTTGCTGACAAAGAATATGTTAAACGTTACGCAAATAGTCTAGGAATTAACAAATTATAGCCAAAAGAAATAGTGAGGGTGTCAGACAACACCAGAATCAGAATCGCTCAGTGGCAGATTTGGACACCACCATTGTACGGGAAATGGGTCTCCATGTTAAATCCGATTTGATTGGAGCGCAATAAATGTAAGGCTAAACACGATTAGTCGGGCTATAAATATTGATTCTTTGTTGTTAGGGAAACGTGAGTAGGAGTACTTTTTTTCAAACGCTTGTGTAAACATGGCTCGATTAACTGTGTATTATTCCATGAATTGTGGTAAGCTTGCTATATTCAATATCTTTTTAATGAAAATTGAATGTAAATTGATAATTTATGTCTGTATATATGTGTGGTTCAGTAGCGAACATGAGGCAAGGCCTATATAGTGCTCCAACCTGAACAGAAGGTGTCGGAGGAAAGTAAAACTGCATGGAATTGCCAAACAGTTCACTGACACCTATCTTATTGACTAGAAAGAAATAATGCTGGAATTGCAGAGGCGTAGTAACCATTAGGGAGGAATATACTGGTGTAGATTATTTCAGATGAAGCTGACAGTTGGCCTACCACTCTGAACTCAGTGTTTGTTATGTATTGTGTTCAGTCCAGAAATAGATTATAAATTAGTTATGAAGTAGGAGGTACAACCTTCTTGTTTCAGGGACCGTGGTCCTAAAGTTATTGAGCAGCACCTGGTCTGAGCTTTGCTGAACCTAGAGGCTGACAGCATACTCCTGGGTCCAGATAGTGACCAGTGAGGTGTCTCCAGAACACAGGGAGGCTATCGAGCAGAGGAGTCTTTTCCTGCCGCCATCACGAAAGATAAGCGTCTGTGGCCAGAGGAACTCAACATTATGCCCCCCCCCCCCACCTCAAAATCTGACTTTATAATAAAACAGAGGGAAAATACAGTGTTTAAATTGATAGCAACTGTGAACTTTTCCCCATACTATTTCCCAGATAAACAAACACTTGAAGTCATGACGACAAATAATAACATAGCTTGAAAACCAAAACCAGTATTACCTCATAGTACTACTACACAACTGACACACATAGGATAATATTAATAAAATATGTCACTACAATGTTCATATTTATAAATTCTGTACATATAAATTGTGATTACATTTGAATGTGATTCCTGGTTCACTTTGTAGTTGAATCAGGATATATATATATATTAGAGAAAGTAATCAATACATATATATTTGAAAATTTACCAGTGACTCATTTAAGATAGTCTTATAGAGTGTTACATGTGTGTGAGTGTCACAGTGTTGTCAAGTGTGGTGGAATAAATTAAATTGTTTATCTGTCTGTTGTTGTTGTGACTTACACTTCATCATATACATACCCTAGACATTTAACGTAGTCATCACAATATTCCAGAATAATTCTGACTGAGGTATAATGTGGTAGCAAGTAAGGTTATCTGTAAAACACTACACCTATTAGATACAGATACCTTCACAGCTGATCTCAGTCAGTACACTAAGTCCCCTATAAATATTTATAACATCCCACTTTACCACAGTGTCTGCCTCTATTTATTGGATCTGCCTCTATTTTAGTATACCTCTATTTTTGTATACCCCTATTTTTGTATACCTGTATTTTTGAATACCTCTATTTTTGTACACCTCTATTTTTGTGTCAGCTTCTATCTTTCGGTTTGCCTCTCTTCTTTGAGTTTGTCTGTATTTGTTTATGTCAGTCTAAATTGTTGTCTATTTTTGTGTGTCTTCCTCAATTTTTGTGTGTCTTCCTCCCTTTTTGTGTGTCTGCCTTTTTTGTTTGGGTCTGGCTTTTTTTTTTTTTTTTTTTTTTTTTGAGTCTGACTCCATTTTTTGGGGTCAGTCTCTATTTCCATTACGTAAGATAATTTCATAAAACGAATGTCTTGTAACGCTGTTAACTCGTTTCCAGGCTTTGTGGACTCAAGTCACTAGCTCTCCTGTTAGAGCTGTAGAGTATTGATAGAACTGATATTATTTAAACAAAATTACACAAAACTTGACCATGATAACGGATAGGGACAAGGCGTTAGGATTTATGGTTAGTCTATAACACGACGCACTAAAGGCGACTTATCAGTGGAAACGTGCGGTTA
The DNA here is from genome assembly GCA_024509875.1 of Oreohelix idahoensis. NCBI lineage: Eukaryota > Metazoa > Mollusca > Gastropoda > Stylommatophora > Oreohelicidae > Oreohelix > Oreohelix idahoensis. The sequence goes on from JAMPIV010000922.1 coordinate 21,121, forward strand.
CGTGTTATTCAACCACTGCCAGTTTTAACGTCTTCGTTGTTCTTTGTTATTTACATTTTTACTACAAAAGAATTTACAAAAGTTTTACAAATTAACTAATTAATGTTTTAAAAGTTATATCTAGCTTTCTTACACATACTACTCCCCTTCTATTAAAAATTACGTCCCTTAGATGAAACGCATAAAGAAAGGTACCGGTATCTTAACGTTTTAGTATGAGGGAAATAGTAATTCGATGATAATGGAAAACTGATAAGAGTTCCTAACGTCGTTGTCTGGTTGTGTAGCGAATACAGAAAGTTAGTTAAAAGTTAATTTTCTTTAGAATTTATTTTATTTACTTTCATGCGTATTGTATGTGTGGGTAATGACATTTGTCTCCACCCCTTCTCCATCCTTTCGTTTTCTCCAGTGCGCTGGGAATCGATACTTGCCGAGTTTGTATATGTAACCGACCTAGCACTCCACGGGAGGTTACCAACAATGATTTATGTGACTTCCATAATTTAAAAAGTCTATATTTGTTGCAAGAAAGTGCTTAATATCTCTCCACTGGATTAAACTTAATATCTCTCCACTGGATTAAACTTAATATCCCTCCACTGGATTAAACTTAATATCTCTCCACTGGATTAAACTTAATATCTCTCCACTGGATTAAACTTAATATCTCTCCACTGGATTAAACTTAACATTGAACCCAAGATTGGGTAGTGCCTTCCCCCACCCCATTTAAAAAAGGGCAACCACAGCTGAAGTTTAAAAGATGTATACAAGACAGTCATGAAGAGATGCGTCCAGGATTCTGGAAGGACGGAGATGCCAATCGTAGCAAGTGGATATGCCCCCAAAGAGTATGCTAAAAGAGACTCTTACAATATCAGGTAGAAATAACCATTTTAGTGATGCCCCATTAACGAAATAGGTTCAGTTCAAAGCGGTGACCGAGTAGTTAAGTATGCCACTTGAGACCCATGACCCAAGCGGGACTGCTGCCATAAAATTGTCAAAGACGATCCCGTGATCACAGTATGGTATATAATATTTCTACAGGATGATTGACAAGTCTTAATTTTTTATTGTATTATCAGCACGTGCATCTATTGGATATTCTTAAACCACTTGTCAAAACAAGGACGCAAGAACGGCCATTTGACACATAAGTTGTATTTTTTATTCCCAGAAACAAAACAAAATTCTTAAATGACCAATAAACTCAACGTTGCAAGAGAGAGCAGAAATTATTATCATGTGATCTCCCATGCTCTGTAGTATTAATGTGACACATCTTTTTATGTCATAAAATAACAAGTCGCTGTACTGTGACGTTTGTTTCATACAAAGTTATTGGATAACATGAAGAACTAACAAATTACAAATAGCAAGTGACTTTACATGATGAGGATGTCTGGTAGTAGTGGTCCTTGTAGAAATGTGTTTTACATAATGAGGCTACCACCCCTATCCACGACCATGACCTTGTATTAGTGACCTTCAACGAAATGTGTGTTTATGTAATTGTCCTATACTTTCTTTACTACTTCAAAGACATAAGGGAACTTTACGTCACGTGACCAAGATTATTGATAACAAATATGGAGTCTACACAAGACACGTGATATAGGGTAATTGTAAAGTCACTAGCTGTTTTTAAATTGTTAGTTCTTCATGTTATCCATAACTTTACATGAAATAAACATCAACATACAGCGAATTACCTGTTACTTTATTACAGACAAAGAGGTGTCACATTAACACAACAGCGCAAGGGGAGATCACGTGACATCGTAGCGGGCAATAATATTTGGTCTCTCTTGTAACGTTAAGTTTATTGGTCATTTTAGAATTTTGTTTCTTTTGTTTTCTTTCTGAGAATAAAAAATACAACTTATGTGTCAAATGGCCGTTCTTTCTTCATTGTCGTGACTCGACGTTTAGGAAAGTCCAATAGATACATGTTCTGATAATACAATTAAGAAATAAGACTTGTCAATCATCCTGTAGAAATATTATATATCATACTGTGATCACCTGATCGTCCTTGACATTTTATGGCAGCAGTCCCGCTTGGGTCATGGGTCTCAAGTGGCATACTTTCTTAACTACTCGGCCACTGCTTTGAACTGAACCCATTTCGTTAAGGAGGCATCACTAAATTGGTTACTTCCACCTAATGTTGCAAGAGCGTTTGTTCACATAATCATTAGGTGCATCTCCTCTTGATGCGATCGGCATTTCCGTACTCCTGGAATCCTGGACTTATCTCTTCATTTCTCTCCTACATGCATCTTTCAAACTTCAGCTGTGGTTGTCTTTTTCTTTAGGGAGGGGTGGGGGAGGAGGGAGGCAAGCTTGGGTTCAATATTAAGTTAATCAAGTTGAGAGATATTTAGCACTTTCTTGCAACAAAAATAGACTTTTTTATTATGGCAGTCACATAAATCATTGTTGGTAACCTCCCTTGGAGTGTTTGGCCGGTTACATATACAAACTCGGCAAGTATCGATTCCCTATGCTATGCACCCTAGGGAAGTAAATGTGTCTGTCTATTCTAACTTCTGGTTCCTTACTGTTATTGGCTCAGGATTGGCCACATTTAGTGTCATGACCTCTGTCTTCTTCAGATTGATGTTCATGCCAACCTGCTGGTCATACTTATTCAGTCTATCAGTTTTGTCTTGAATGTGTTGATGTGATTGCGCGAGTAGTGCAATGTCATCTACATATTCCAGGTCATCCAGTGTAGAAAATGTTGTCCATCTAATTCCTCTTATACTGCCGTCTGTTGTCTGGCGCATCACACAATCTATGGGTTTCAAAAATAATGTTGTTGATAAGGGGCATCCCTGTCGTACTCCTGTTTTCACTTCGAAAGTTACATTACTCAATCGACACTGCACGTAAAGTTAGAATCGAGACTTTTTATGCTGGAAACAATGCGGCTGGGAATTCCATAAACCCTCAATATTTTCCATAGGCTGTCCCTGTGTATGCTGTCGAAAGCCTTTTCAAAATCAACAAAGTTAATGTAGAGCTTTCTCTGCCATTCTGAGCACTGCTCTATCTGGGGGTGAATATATGATCTGCACATCTTCTGTTCTTTCTAAAGTCCGCTTGTTCTTTCCTCAGTTTATGGGCAACTGCTTTTGAAATTCTCCGGATGATTATCCTGCCTAGTACTTTGTTTGGAACTGAGAGAGGAGTAATTCCTCTCCAGTTGTTGCAGTCTGCAAGGTCGCCCTTCTTGGGCAATTTGACAATTATTCCTTTACTCCACTCTGTTGGTGTTGTCTCAGTTTCTCAGAATTGTGCAAATAGTGATTCTAATAGTTCTGCTGCTAGTTTAGGGTCTGCCTTGAATTACTCAGCCTTTAGATTGTCGCGACAAGGCGCATTTCCATTTTTAACCCTTTGATAGCTGTGATGATTTCTTCTTTTCGTGGAATGTCTGTATTTACGTCTAAGTCACTTTCAGCCTCAGGAACATTCAGCTGAGTCTCTGGTTATTCCTTATTCAGTGTTTCTCTGAAGTGCTCTGCCCATCTTGTTTCCTGCCCCTGTGCTGTGGTGATGAGATTTCCTTGCTTGTCTCTTACTAATGTTTGCACCTCGTTTTCCGCTGATAGTTTTAGTTATTTTATAAACGAACTGTGCTTTGTTCATTTCTCAGTACTGTAAATGTAGTCAGGTGGAAAACTCCATCCTTTTCTATAACAGCCAGGAGATAACCAGATGTATGAGATCAGTTCACTCTCCTTAGTTTGACTTCAGCAAGACAGACACGTCTGCCGAAGTATAAATAATGTCCTCAAAAATATCCTCTAGATAATAAAGGTTTTCTAAACCTAGTTCATTTAACAAAGTAGCAAGTAATGGTCCTTGGTACATGCATCAACCAATGCAGTACAATGCAGCGACATGTGAGCTGGAAAAAAACATCTCGTGACGACGACTTTCGGAGACAGGCTATGAATCGAAATCGCTCACGACCCAAAATCGATAGAGTTAATGAAAAAGTCAATTTACCTTGCTTTCAGGAAATACACAGAAATATCACGCCTCCCGACATGTGGGAAAACACTAGAGGTATTATCTCGACTAAACGAAATATCCATAAGAGGACTACACATCCCTGACAGAACAAAAAAAAGCGGAGATCCCCTCTTCAACGAGGCATCTCTTTCGCCATTCCAAATCGCTCACTCCCACTAGTGGTGGGCGGAAACCGATCGACAAAGAAGCAAGACAAGTCATGCGCAGTCCAGCGCAAAAATGACCACAGCTCAAACTTAACTGCATTCGATACCAACGCGAGAAGACAAATGCTTACCGAGAAAAGTGACTATAGATTTCAAGCAGTTGTTGCCCTTGCGTTATAAAACAGATATTGAAATAAAACGATGTTGCGAGAATTTATCACGCAACATATCACCACCTCCTCCCGATAAAAAAAAAAATGTGGAACATATTTTTTTTTTCAATATCAAAGAGCATGCGATAAGCGGCTCAAAACGCACGAATTATGCGCTGATAATTAACTAAATTGCCAAACAATAGGCTAATTATAGAGTGTCTGGTGAGGATATACCTCAACAGAAAAATAAATATGTCTCAAAAAATTATTCACATCGGGGAGGTGTCACCAACACACATCACGTTAGCATGTAAACACAATATACGTATGCAAGTTACTATAATCATCATTAAACCGCATACTCTAATATTGTCTTTAAAAATGGATGTACAAATCTGATAGGAAAATTTAAATAGTACATTCTTTGACATGTAATGACATAAGTACATAGTAAAGTTAAACTACATGACGATCCAGGACATATGCTCTGGTATTCCGAGGGTAAGTACACAATCTAGAACTCGTAAGGTAAGTCCTCAGCTCAACAATGACATTCTGAGAAAGTACAAGCAATATAATGCTAATTAATAACTAATATGCTTCATAAGGTACAATACATTATTAATAATTGTGGCTGTTTAGTAAACTAACGGCCCTTATATTAACTACTCAGTCCTCCTCTATCATCTTAAAAAACGAACAGAAGAAGATGACAACAAAGCACGATAGTGTGTACATATAAAGTAAGTACAGATGTGCTAATCTATTGTAGAAATATAGGTGTGTTATGACTCTGTAATATATGGAAATATAGGACAGAAGTATTAGTTGGAGTCATGTGGGCATCTAGACAAAATGTCAGCCATCACATTATCCGCGCCACGGATAGCTCGTACCGTGAAGTGAAAAGGTTGAAGAGCTATAGCATATCGAGTGGATCTCGAACTCTTCAAATTCTTAGTCTGAATAGCTGTAAGAGCTTTCTGATCAGTCTCGGAAAACACTAGAGGTATTATCTCGACTAAACGAAATATCCATAAGAGGACTACACATCCCTGACAGAACAAAAGAAAGCGGAGATCCCCTCTTCAACGAGGCATCTCTTTCGCCATTTCAAATCGCTCACTCCCACTAGTGGTGGGCGGAAACCGATCGACAAAGAAGCAAGACAAGTCATGCGCAGTCCAGCGCAAAATGACCACAGCTCAAACTTAACTGCATTCGATACCAACGCGAGAAGACAAATGCTTACCGAGAAAAGTGACTATAAATTTCTCTTTACGTCGACCACGAAAGCTTTTCTGGTGAGGGGGTCCTTAAGTTTCGTGATGTTATATCTTTTCTGTTTGACTGCAACTGGTCGAGCAGCTCTGAGTTTCACCTTCAGTCTTGCTACTGCTAGGTGATGATCACTTCCCACATCTGCGCCTCTTCTTACTTTCATGTCTTGTAGTGCATGTCTCCATCTGCCATTGATCAATATGGGATCTCTCTGGTTTCTGTCTCGTCCGTTTGGTGATTCCCATGTTAACTTGTGCACTTTGTTGTGTGGAAAAAGTGTTCCTCCAATGACCAGGTTGTTAATACTGCAGAAGCTTATTAATTTGTCCCCATTCTCATTTACTGTTCCACTGCCGCATTTCACCATTACTCTTTCGTTGTAATTATTGTGTGTTCCAACTTTCGCATTTAGGTCTCCCATTACTATAATAAGATCGTAGTTGGGTGCAGTTTCTATTTTCTTTTGTACCTGTTGATAGAACTCGTCCTTGATCTCTTCATCGCTGTCGTTTGTTGGTGCATAGCATTGTATAATTGTGGTATTGGTGAATCTCCATCTCAGTCTTGTTCTTATCAGTCTGTTGTTGATGGGTCTCCATTCCAGTAAAGACCTTTCCATTCCTTTCTTCAGGATAATGGCTACACCTTCGTTGTGCTGATCATCCTCTCTACCAGACTAAAGTACTGTTTCCCCTGTAGTTGTTTTTATTCTCCCCATCCCTGTCTATCTGCTCTCGCTTATTCACAGGATATGTAATTTGTAGTTCCTCGTCTCTGCTGTGATTTGCCTCAGCTTTCGTAGTTCTGATGTTCCAAAAACCAATACTGGTTTCGTGTTTTGCGGTCAGGGCATCCGTTTTCATGCCAATGGCTTCCTTTCGGATTTCACCACTGTCAGTCATACGAGCCTGCGACTCCGGATGTCCGTCCCGCATCAAAGTTGTTTCATCTGTTGCCGTTTCCGTAACATATGCGATGTTATACATAGACAAGGTTGTCGGCCCTGTGCTAAAACCCCCATCCTGGAGGACCAGGGTACCTGCTTTTGTCTGACCCCTACCCCCGCAGACCAGTCCAGCTTGGTTGAACCTACCAGGAGTAAATCTCCCAGTGGCATAGCTCTGGGGATTGTCAGGGTACACAAGCTGCCATACCGCTACAAGGAATAGGTACCATTGATTCCCCTGAAACGTTAAGATAGTTCATTAATACGTTTATCTAAGGGACGTAATTTTAATTACAAGGGGAGTAATATGTTTGGGAAAGCTAATTTTTACTTTCAAAATATTAAATAGTTATTTTAAAGAGATTTTATAACACCTTTTTAGCAAAAAAGGGGAGGGCAATATATTTTAAATTCCAAAGAAAGTTTATCTACTGTTTGTCAGTATTATATAAATATGCATTTATATTTTCTATGGGGTAAATAAAAGCACGCTAGGCGTAATACATGTCAGCAAATATGTATTACACGAGTTCCATTTAATGCTCATTGAAATATGACTTTCTACTTTGTATTTTTGAACGGCACATATTGCTGCCTAAATTAGAAGTTGAAACGATGTGTTTGACAAGACCCCTTGTGAGCCCGAAAATGACCATAAGTCTCTACCAACCTTCTCCATCAAACATTATAATATTAGGTGACAAGAGGCGCTTTCATTGCATAGTGATTAGAAGGGGAATTAAAATATATCGAGTCAAAATCAAATATAGCAGTCTCAACTCTCACATTTAGTCTTATTGTATGACTCTAAAACATAGAGAACAACGAAGACGTTAAAATCTGCAGTGGATTAATCATATGAAATCGTACGTTTCCACTGATAAGTCGTCTTTATAGACTAACCATAAATCCTAACGCCTTGTCCCTATCCGTTATCCTGGTAGTGTTTTGTGTAATGCTGTTTAAATAATATCAGTTGTATCAATACTCTACAGCTCTAACAGGAGAGCTAGTGACTTGAGTCCACATAGAATGAAAACGTTTTAACAGCGCTACAAGACATTTGTTTTATGAAATAATCTTGCGTAAAGGAAATAGAGGCAGACACAATAATAGAGGCAGACACGAACAATCGAGACATACAAAATAGAGCCAGACACAAAACATTGAGCCAGACTTAAAAAAGAGACTGACAAAAAAGGAGACAGACTCAACGAATAGAGGCAAACCGAAGAAATAGAAACTGACCTACAAAACAGAGGCAGACAAAAAGTTAGAGGCATACAAAAAAATAGAGGCAGACAAAAAAGAGAGGCAGAGAAAAAAACAGAGGCAGGCAAAAAATTAGAGGCAGACAAAAAATTAGAGGCACCCAAAAACATTGATGCAGCAACAAACCAGAGGCAGACACAAAATAGAGGGACGTATGAAATATAGATGCAAACCTGATACACGTTGTAACAGCAGGGGCGTAAGGCCTTAAGGCGGAGAAGAAGATAAGTGAATGTGGAAGTCTCACCATCATGGTTTATATTTTTGATGAGGTCGTCATTCATGTACCGTCTCTCACATGTTATATTTGTTTTATGGAATAATCTTGTGTAAAGGAAATAGAGGCAGGCCCGAAAAATAGAAGCACACACACACACACACACACACACACACACACACACACACACACACACACACACACACACACACACACACACACACACACACACACACACACACACACACACACACACACACACACACACACACACACACACACACACACACGCACACGCACACACACACACACAACAGAGACAGGAAACACAACAATAGATGCAGACCCAAAAATACATGCAGAAGAGAACTTGAGATATATTCAAGAAAGACGAAGGAAACATGATACGAATTACAATAGCTGGCGCATAAGTCTGTAAGGCAGAGAAGAAGATAAGTAAAGGTGAAATTCTAACCCTCGGGATTTATATTTTAGATGAGACTGTCATTCATATACTGTATCTCACATGATATATTACCTCCTATGATCAATCAGCTCTGGTGATCTGAAAACTGTTACACGTTTATGGCGCCTGATACAGAGTTTCCCCATCTTCAAAATCTTCTCCTATTCATCACATACTACAGACCGCAACTGCAAATAAAAGCTACTAAATGGAGAATAAATGTGGGATTAGATCAGACAATGGAAATATTAAGATTCATGTATAACGTCAGTTTATCCTTGAACTAAAAAGGAAACCAGTCTTGTTTATAACCAAATAAATCAACGGGTATTGTCCAATTTACCAAATTTAACAACTTATGTTGATATGTAAATAACGGTGAGCTATGTCAATGTTTTGTTTTATTATAATAATATAATAATAATAGCCCCTTCAGTCATAACTGACCATGTGAATTTGAACTATATTTGTTTAAGAAATTAACTGTAAATATGTTAAATATATACTAAAGCACATTAAAAACGCACCACTATTATATATACTGATACCGAGAAGCTGGAAAAAAGGTGTGGGAATGGATTTTCCGCGTGTTTGTCATGAGGTAGTGAGCGAATGGCTGCTGGAATGGAAAGTGCATGATTCAACCCAAGGGTTTGTATACAGACTACATGAAAACAATGAAAGTTACACGTGCAACACGAATCCCAACCGCTATGACCCTGAAAATGTGTACGCGTTGTTGCAGTATACTCGGTATAAAAAGACTGTTGAGACAAAACACCCAGTACATGCGCTTGAAATGCCACGACTATCTGAAAACGACCGCCAATGTGCCATTGGTATGTTGGAGACCGGAATGAGCTCGCGGGCCATTGCCAGAAGGGTGAATTGCCACCAAAGCACTATTGTACGTCTCAGTGTACGTTACGGAACCCCTGGCAGTGCCCGGGATAGACTTCGGAGTGGCCAACCACGGATAACGTACGTGCGCACACCGCATGCATTATGCAGCAATATCTGCAGCAGCAAAACAGTGTGACGATTGATTGGCCTGTCTTATCACCAGACATGTCCCCTATAAAACATCTGTGGGACGAGCTTGGACGCAGAGTCTACAGGCAAGGTTCTCCAGCTAATCTGCAACAGCTCGAAGCTGCTCTTAGTCGTGAATGGGACTTGATTCCCCGGAATTTCCTTCAGAGACTTGTGCGTTCCATGCGGACCCGCTGCCAAGCTTGTTTGCAAGCACACGGTGGACATACCAGATACTGAGGATAGTGTGAATGAATTTTTTTATTGGTTAAATTTTTGGTTTTCTCCCTTGCCTGAACAGAATGCAATGAATTTCATAACAATCAAATGTACAAATTAATGACCAGCATGGATTCATAGGAAAATGAATAAAGATTCCAAATATGTAAACTTGTAAACACTTATATTTACATTTCACACTCTGATCCTGGATTATACAGGTGGTGCGTTTTTAATGTATTTCAGTATATATATATATATATATATATATATATATATATATATATATATATATATATATATATATATATATTATATATATATATATATATATATATATAATATATATATATATATATATATATATATATATATATATATATATATATATATATATATATATATATATATATATATGAACTGAACCCATAGTTTTATTTTGCAATTAATTGTTTTTTTTTTAATTTGAAAAATTAACAAAGAACAAAGATCTTGTAAATAAATAAATTAGAAATTGTACCTAGAGTGATTTTATTTTATTTGAGTAACAGTTCTTGTTGTATAGTTAATTACCCTTAGGAGAGTCATCATCTAAGGTTAGTTTGGAGAGCAGCCTATAGGACTCCAAAAAAGTTCAGTACCATCTCATCTAGAACCTATACAGCTTAACTATACCTTTGATGTCGATTCGCCATTACTCTTTTCAGAGAATCGGGTATTTCTTGTAAGACCAGTCTCTTATCTGGCACTATCCTGGTGTCATCTGATACATCTATTTGTCCAGAATAATATCACCATCATTATTATATCTCCCCTCTCGCTACAAATGCATATGACAATGTGTTTCAAATAAAACAACATACTACTCTCAGATAAAGTAATGTCTACGTGAAAGTCATACAAGAAACGATAATGTCATTCGTTCGTGTCTGTCCAAAATGTGTTGCACAGATGAGTAATCTTGTTATGTGTCGCTTGAGCACACAACTCTATGCAAAAACTAAGCAGAACAATAGGGGGTACCTTACGCTAATCTCAGCAAAGCTGTGCCGCGCCTAACAATTGTGACACATTATCACCAGAAAGGAGTGTCAAATGTTTTGACAATATTGAATATCTGCTACATAACAGAGAAAGACCATGGACATCACAAGGACTTGAACAATTAATTATGTCCACCAAAAAACACAGCGAGGCCCAGAATCTATACCTAAACGCCAAGAGGACCAAAGTATTGACAACATACAAAGTAAAGACCAAACCAGAAATTGGAATTGATAACGAAGAACTGGAAAGTGTTAATTGAATTCAAACACTTAGGATCAATCATCAACAGCTCTGGCGACTGTGGAGTAAAAATTAAAAGAAGACTTGCAATAGCTTCACATAAACTAATACAGATGAAAAACCTATGGCAAGGCACAAGCAAAGAAACAAAGTTACAACTGATTAGAGCATGTATATTCCCAGTGGCAACATACGGCTGCGAGACTTGAACACTCAATAAAACAGTTGCAAAAAAGGTTACATCATTCGAAATGAAATGCTACAGAAGGATGTTGAGAATACCCTGGACAGAAAAAAATACCAACAGAGAAGTACTGCACTCACTAAACGTAGAAGAAAATTGCCTCCTAAATACCATCGCAATAAGGAAGCTGAAATTTTTCGGTCATATAAGAAGACATAATAGTCTGGAAAAAAATGGTGATGGGAGGCATAGTAACTGGAAAAATGGGAAGGGGTCGACCTAGACGACTGTGGACCCAGGACATCACAGAGAGTCTGAACTTTTCTTTGGGTGATACAGGTCGACTTGCGCAGAATCGTGATGCGTTCAGAGCAGCTGTAATGGAGACAACGTTCCGGAAAGAATGCGTCACACGATGATGATGGACATCACGCAATTAATCAGTACAACAATTTACAATGAGTACTGCCGGAGTGAAAGATAGATCGGGAAGGGGTCGCGCCAAATCAATCTTGTCGCAGCCAGTGAACTGAGCCAGCAGCAATATAAACGTGTTAGAGTAAAGAGACACTTGGCAGTTTAACACGTCATAGAAGACAGTGAACTATTACTGCAGTAAAATGATCTAGGTGAGTGAGGCTGGACATTAAATTATAGACCAAAGTTTGGAAGAGAATCAACAACAAAAATGTCTATCGGTGCTGAGGTCTAACAGTTGGGGGGAGGGGAGGGGGAGGGGGTAGACAACCCTTGACCTCATTACCATTTAGCTTCCATAGGAGCATATGACGTCAACAACCTAATGTCAAATCTTCTTGCTCGAGCCATTCTTTTACGGTCATTCCATGTCCTCTTTACTCTTTTCATATATGTCTATTGTTATCTTCTCCATGTGTTATTCCTTCTACTCCCACCACTGTTACGCTGCAATGCTACAACAATGTCTGTCTATTGTTATCTTCTCCATGTGTTATTCCTTCTACCCCCACCACATTTACGCTTGAATGCTAAAACAATGTATGTCTATTGTTCCCTTCTTAGTGTGTTATTACATCTACTGCCACCACCGTTACCCTGGAATTCTAGATTAATGACACCTTGTAATACTATCAAAATACTGATGACGCCCAATTTATATTATGATTGAGTAATTGGCCGCCAAATGACGCGTGCACCATGAGGTGAGTGATTTTTTTTTTTTTTTTTTTTTTCGTACGCCCGCTAATACTCGAGGCGAAATCTCAGGTTATTATTTTTATGTCTAACCTGACATTGATTTTACGTGAGTATCCCTTTATTTCTTGTACAGAGACAGGTGTCCCTCGCCATTCAGGCAAATACTCGCCGATTTCGGAGGTACCCATTGCAGCTGGGTCGGCTCAGGAGCCGCCAGTCCCTGGTCGACGACACTCCTTCAAATGTCCTCGCCTGGTCTCGAGTTAATCCAGTCCAAATCCCGGTCGACGAAAAATTCTCAAATGCCGTCGCCCGGGTTTGATCCTGTATCACCCGGTCGCCAGAGCGGTGTTGTAACCACTACGCTAGAGCGGCTCCCGTGATGGTGCCCGTGGTCTGGTTTTGTGAAGTGTGCAGATGTGTTCAGTCAAACAATGATCATACAAAATAACAGGGCAATCCACATTAGGACGTCAGTAAACTCACGACGTATAAAGTCAATGATTCTTGTAACAGCCGATGACGTTTTTCTTCATTATTTATTGTGGACGCCACAGTGACAAAATGGTTACGCGAATATGTAGGCACATCAAACAGTCATTATCACAGCAACATTCAATACAGCAATGGACGGTAGACAGCATTACAATGATGAGTCAGATGCATGTTATATTTCATAGTGCTGTAAATGTAGTCAGGTGAAAAAACTCCATCCTTTTCTATAACAGCCAGGAGATAACCAGATGTATGAGATCAGTTCACTCATAACCAGATGTATGAGATCAGTTCACTCTCCTTAATCTGACTTCAGCAAGACAGGCACGTCTGCTGAAGTATAAATAATGTCCTCAAAAAATATCCTCTAGATAACAAAGGTTTTCAAACCTAGTTCATGTAACAAAATAGCAAGTAATAGTCCTTGGGACATGCATCAACCGATGTGATACAATACAGCAACACGTGAGCTGGAAAAACATCTCGTGACGACGACTTTTGAAGACAGGCTATGAATCAAAAATCGCTCACGACCAAAAATCGATAGAGTTAATGAAAAGTTAATTTACCTTGCCTTCAGGAAATACACAGAAATATTACGCCTCCCCGGCATGTGGAAATACACTAGAGGTATTATCTCGAATAAACGACATATCCATTAAGAGGACTTCACATTCCTGACAGAACAAAAAAAATAGCGGAGATAGATCCCTCTTCAGCGAGGCATCCCCTAGCTAGCTATTCAAATCGCTCACTCGACTGACTAGTGGTGGGCGGAACCGATCGACCAAGAAGCAAGACAAGTCATGCGCAGTCCAGCGCAAAATGACCACAGCTCAGAACTTAAGACGCAAGGACCTTTACTACGAACCAGCGTAAGAATGATTACCTTAAAAGGATAACCCAACAGGTTGCCAACCGTTTGTCTGAGAAAACGGCCTAGCATAGCAAACTTAACTGCATTCAATACCAACGCGAGGAGACAGCTGCTTACCGAGAAAAGTGACTATAAATTTCAAGCAGTTGTTGCCCTTGCGTTATAAAATATATATTGTAATAAAACGATGTTGCGAGAATTTCTCACGCGCAACATATCACCACCTCCTCCCGATTAAAAAAAAAAATGTGGAACATATTTTTTTTTTTTTTTTAAATATCAAAGAGCATGCGATAAGCGGCTCAAAACGCACGAATTATGCGCTGATAATTAATTAAATTGCCTAACATGAGGCTAAATATAGAGTGTCTGGTGAGGATATACCTCAACAGAAAAATAAATATGTCTCAAAAAAATATTCACATCGGGGAGGTGTCACCAACACACATCACGTTAGCATGTAAACACAATATACGTATGCAAGTTACCATATACATCAATAAATAGCATAATCTAATATTGTCTTTAAAAATGGATGTACAAATCTGATAGAAAAATTTAAATAGTACATTCTTTGACATGTAATGACATAAGTACATAGTAAAGTTAAACTACATGACGATCCAGGACATATCCTCTGGCATTCCGAGGGTAAGTACACAATCTAGAACTCGTCATGCTTGATAATAGTAAGGTAAGTCCTCAGCTCATCAATGACATTCTGAGAAAGTACAAGCAATATAATGCTAATTAATAACTAATATGCTTCATAAGGTACAATACATTATTAATAATTGTGGCTGTTTAGTAAACTAACGGCCCTTATATTAACCACTCAGTCTTCCTCTATCATCTTAAAAAACGAACAGAAGAAGATGATAACAAAGCACGATAGTGTGTACATATAAAGTGAGTACAGATGTGCTAATCTATTGTAGTAATATAGGTGTGTTATGACTCTGTAATATATGGAAATATAGGACAGAAGTATTAGTTGGAGTCATGTGGGCATCTAGACAAAATGTCAGCCATCACATTATCCGCACCACGGATAGCTCGTACCGTGAAGTGAAAAGGTTGAAGAGCTATAGCATATCGAGTGGATCTCGAACTCTTAAAAATTCTTAGTCTGAATAGCTGTAAGAGCTTTCTGATCAGTCTCTAGAATGAAATGTGCGCCCAGGAGGAATCTTTGTAGTTTTTAGAATTGACCAAACCATCGCTAACAACTCACGGTCTAAAACCGAGTAGTTCCTCTCTGCCGCATTTAGTTTTCTAGAAATGTACATAACAGGATGCAGAGTATTTGCATATTCTTGCATCAGTGCTGCTCCAATCCCAGTGGATGAAGCATCACTTCGAAGAACAAAAGTCCTATCAAGAGTAGGTAATCTTAAGATGGGAGGAGAAGAAAATATATTCTTGATTTGGTCTAGTGAAGATTGGCATTCTTCAGACCAACGGACCAGATTAGGCGAACCTTTCTTCAACAATGTTGAGAGAGGTGCCATGATCGAAGATAAATTTGGAATAAATCTCCCATAAAATTGAATTAAACCTAAGAGACTCCTAACTTGTTTCTTCGTTTTAGGAACAGAGATGTTCAGTATTTTGGAAGTATTGTGGTCTTCTGTCTTCAAGAGACCATGACCAACACGATGACCCAGGAAAGAGATTTCACCAAAACCAACAAAAGCTTTAGAAGGTTTTGCTGTCAAATTATTTTCACGTAGAGTGGACAGTAAGTCATATAACCCTAAATAGTGATCTTCCCAGGTATCACTGAAGAGACAGATGTCATCTAAGTATGCGATGACATCCGAACGATGTGACAGAATTCGCGCATCATGCGAACGAAAGTGGCAGGGGCGTTCATGAGACCAAAAGGCATAACATTCCATTGAAATAGACCCCTAGGTGTAGAAAAAAGCAGTAAGAGGTTTGGCATGCTCTGCTAAAGGCACTTGCCAATAACCTTTAGACAAGTCAAGTTTAGTGAAGAATCTAGAATTAGAAAGTCTAATCAGTAGATCTTCTAACAAAGGCATCGGTTCAGCATCGAACTTTGTGACCTGATTCAATTTGCGATAATCAACGCAAATTCGTATGTTCTTATCCTTCTTCCGGACAATAACCATGGAAGAAGAATATGGTGAAGTCGATGGTTCAATTATATTTAATTGAATCATTTCATCCAATTCCTTTTCCACTTGCGACTGAAAGTGTATAGGGATAGGATAAGGCCTAACCCTAATTGGATTATTGTCGGTAAGAATTATGTCATGTTCTATGACATCTGTGTGTCCAGGAATGTCAGTGAGAACATCCTGAAATGTTTGTAACATCGTCGAGATTTGTCGATGTTCGTCACCAGAAAGATTAGGAGAAACAGAAACGTTTTTCCAAGATTCCGTGGAATGTAATGGAACCACTGGAAGGGGAAGATTGACATCAGAGAAGGTAGATTCCTCATCCTGTATGACAGACAGGGATGATAATGACCGTGAGGTGCAGGAGCATCATCCGTTGCCTGGAAAATAGGCAGCAAATAGTCCGGACGTTCGTGAAATTCCGAAAGCATGTTTATGTGGAAAGTTTTATGCTTTCCATCAATATCGACCACATAGTCAACACCGGAAATCCGAGAGACTATTGCATACGGACCTTTCCATGCAATAAGAAGTCTATTTTCCCTACTGGGGAGTAGGACGAATGCTTTGTCACCTGGACAAAGTTGTCGTAGACATCTATTCTTGTTAGCAAACTGCCTTGCCTTCTCTTTAGCAATTTCTGATGAAGCAGTTGCTAGCTTACATGCCTCAATGATCTTTTGTCTAAGAGCAATGACATACTCATATGAGGATTGAGTTTCATCGCTAATATCATCGGCAGTGATGAGATCGTGTAATAAAGACATAGGGCCGCGCGGACGCGCGCCAAAGACAAGTTCGAAGGGAGAAAATCCTGTGTGTTCATTAGGGACTTCTCTATAGGCAAAGAGAGCCGCGGGTAAAACCCTGTCCCAATCTTGAGGATGATCTTCAGTTATCTTACCAAGCAAAGTCTTGAGCGTTCTATTCAGACGCTCAACTAACCCATTAGACATAGGATGGTAGATACTACTGAGAGATCGTTCAATATGTAAGGTAGACATTACCTGTGACATAGTGTCAGATATGAGTTGAGTGCCATGGTCTGACAATATTTCTATGGGGAACCCCAAGCGAGAAAATATCAACCAAAGAGCATCTGCGATATCTGTAGTAGATATGCTCTTAAGAGGAATAGCCTCTGGCCAACGTGTGCACATATCGACACATGTAAGGATGAACTGATGTCCTCTGGCCGACTTGACCTTAAAAGGGCCAATAATATCTATGGCCATTTTCTGAAACGGCCGAATAGGAATGTCAGCAGCCTGGATAGGCGCAGCATGTCGTGGTCCTCTAGATTTGACCTCCTGACATACCTTGCATGATCGGCAGTAAATACGAATGTCCTTGTTGACAAAAGGCCAAAAGAAAGCCGCAAGGACTCTCGACTTCGTACGGGAAAAACCCATATGTCCAGCACATTGCGAGTCATGAGCAATTTGCAATATTTGCACTCTCATGCTCTTGGGAACAAGAATTTGCGAATGTGCCGACGTAGTCGAATCTTGTACCATACGTACAAGTACGCCGTTTCTCATTGCAATCCAAGATTTTCTATTTGTATCCTGATTCGGATCACCTTTCTTCACAAGAATGAAGAATTTTTTTAAAGAAGGATCTTCTTCTTGCAATTTTATGAAAGAGTCACGAGTGATCACTAAGTGACTATCTTGGCTATCAACTTCATTATCACAATTCAATGAAGTTTCGGGTGTTTGTAGAGCTTGTGCTCTTGTAACTACTGCATTTGTAGCTTGCATGTTATTATCTTCCCAAGCAGCAATCTGCTGTGGGGTACACTCCCTAACTCCGTGAATACGACCAATAATAAGGTCCGCAATTGGATTAGGTAAGAGACAAGCATGCACATCTCCAGTAAAGAAAGGAGTGGCAATGCGAATTACAGCAGTAGGATATTTTTCTAGAGTGCCGCCAAATGTGACACATTTAATAACCCTTCCTGTAGCACAAGATGGATCTACAAGCGATTGTCTAACACCAATAGTGGTGCATCCGGAATCGAAAAGTAGTGAGACCGGAGTATCATTAACAAGACCCTTATGTAGGATTAAAGAACCCCTCCCGTCATGCGCAACAGCAGCAGGAAGAGCGGGAAGAGGGTGACCACAACTCAAAGTAGTTATGGTACCCGGTTCGAATAAAGTACTGCATTGGGGGCATTTGTTTGCTCTCTCAAAGTTAAAAGCAGAACCATTGACAGCGTCAAAATTTTTATTATCAACGACCTGATTACAGGCTCCCTGAGTTTCCTGTTGTACAGAATTAGCCTGCTGATATCTCTTTTTTTGTGTTGAGATCTACCCCGACTATTATTACCTCTGAACTTATCAGAGTTATTATTATCTCTGCAGTTATTATTGTCTCTATTGTAATTGTTATCATGATTCGAATTCCAGTTTCCACGATTACTATCATGTTCACATTGATGCGAACATCTATTTGTTTGGTTTTGAGGTCTTCGGCAGGAATAACCTCTATTACCATATCCTCTTTTGAAATGCCTATAATTATTAGGGTGATAGTAACGAGTACTATCAGGTTGTCTCCAATTCTTCGAAGAAAAATCACCATGAAATTGATTCCCATGATTTTGACAGAAATTACCGCTGCCCTTTCTATCAAAATTTTGTTGGGATCTACGAGCAAAGTTTTGACCATACGGTGCTGCCGAAGCAACTGGTAAACCTTCTTTCACCTTAGAGTTACCCATGGTTATGTGTGGGTGCGCAGTTACATATTGGCAACAGAAATCTTCCATTTCTTTTATTGTTTTAGGTTTACGTTCATGAAGGAAAGCAAGGAAAGACTCATTGACAGACGACATGACTTTGTCTCTAAGTATTAAGTCCATAAGTCCTTCATAAGTTTTTTCCGTCTTAGATAGTTCAACCCATCGTGAGAAAGTAATGCGTATTCTTGCTATAAACTCGGAGAATTCAACTCCAGTTTCAGGCAACATGTTTTTAAATTGTAGACGATAGCCGTCTTCGTTAAGCTGATATTTCTTTAACAAAGCGGCCCTGACAACCTCATAATTGTTCTTGTCAGGTTCATCCACCATATTTAATATACTTAGAGCTTTACCTGTCAGTATCCCTGATAACTGATAAACATATTTTGCTTTGTCTATGTTATGAGCTGTACATGCTTGTTCAAATCTGTCCAGATAGAACATTATGTCATCACTGGAAGGACTAAATGTTGGTAACTTAATCTTAAAAGTATCATTATTAGCCTTACCAGAAGATGAACCCTTGTTTGAATCATTACCATTACTCATGTTCATCAATTTCAATTTTTCCAACTCTAAAGCTAAGACCTTTTCTTCATGTTCCATTTTTGCTTTCTCTTTCCTCTCATCAGACTCTCTCTGTAATCTTCTTTCCTCAGCCTGAGCCTCTATTTGAAGTCTTTCAGCTTCTTTCTCAAGTCTTTTATTCTCAGCCTCTTTTTGAAGTCTTTCAGCTTCTAGTTCCCTTTTTTGTTTTTCCATTTCCATTTGGAATCTTTTTTCATCCACCTGCATCTGCAGTTTCTTTTGTTCAGCTTCCATTGCTTTATCATATCGAGCAGTTGCAAATTCTTCTAACTTATCACCAGTCTTCCCAAGCAATTTACCCTGCTCAATAAAGTGCTCAAATGTAGACATGATGAGTAATAATATGAGTTCAAAAACCTGAAATAATTAACTAATTTATTTCAAACCTAAGTGTAACAAGTCTTAATTAAGCACTTGTATATTCACATCACATTATATTATCCCAGTCTCTGTGGGAAACAAGTCTCATATCAAAGAACTTGTGTATAGACCTTTTTGAAATATTATCAATCAACTCTTGATCATAGGTGCACTTCTCATTCAATAGTGCACGACACTATTCATCATTCATTTATCATCAGTGTAGTAGTAACAGTGCATTAGCATAGCCCATAACTAATTACTATAACTGTAAACAATGACTATGTAAACACATGCAGAATGTAAACATTGAAAATGTAAACAATGCAAACAATGTAAACAATAACAATGTAAACAATAACAAAGATCAGCAACAATACAAAAACGTTCGTAGAAATCAACAAAAAATAAAGCAGAAATTAATGAAATATCACAAAAAATGTGATGATATCTACGAGGAGATAATACAAATACAAGACACCACAGTGTATAAACAAAAATGTTGTATAAAACTAAACTATAGTCAACAGTAGGCTAACAAATACAAACAAATCAAAACAAAACTAAAGAATGCGAAATAATAACGAAAACAATATTAATACATGTCATCACAACTAACATAAATAGCAACAGAAGTCGCTTAGCAAATTCCAGTATCGGAAATTTGCACACCCTACAGAAAACGCTCACAATAGACGACCTCTATGACGTGGCATGATCTAAGGGAGACACCAACTAACCGAGAACCCGCTGAAATATAAACATATAAATATACGAATAACATATAACAATAGAATGAGATGATACACAGAAGACTCAGCAGAAGTACAAGGGCACAGTTTACATACAAACAGGCCACTTAACTTATAGGCTTCCAATCGTCGAACAGCAGACAAAAAAAAACGGATGTCAATCAACGTCCTAAAGAGCGAAGCTCCAACGATGATGGCACATCCGAACTGCTTCCACTGCTAACACGATGGTACAAGAGCTTCTGAAATACTGTGTGTTGAGTTGTTTCGGCACTTGACCTTCTAATCCAATAGTAAATTGATGGAAATCGGTACTTGGCCTTCTTCAGAAAACAACCCGTTTCAACCGGCACTTGACCTTCTCAAAAAACGACAGCACTGGAACCTTGATAACAGCAACTTGCTTGACTTGTGTTAACGACAACAGTAGTCCGTGTTATCCGGCAATATTCAACAACGCCGTGTACTGTCAAATTTCTGTTTCCGTCAAAAAATTGAAATTTTGACTTTTACCGAGCAACGCCGAGTACTTTGAAAATTTGAAGTGTTGACTTTCTTGAAGAATGTTGAAGTTGAAAATGAAGGATGCTGTAGTGTTGACTTGAAGTGGGTAAGGGACCCCGTGTTTGCTGGTACCAGATCAAACCAGCTTATGGCCACCAAATGATGACGCCCAATTTATATTATGATTGAGTAATTGGCCGCCAAATGACGCGTGCACCATGAGGTGAGTGATTGTGCCCGTGGTCTGGTTTTGTGAAGTGTGCAGATGTGTTCAGTCAAACAATGATCATACAAAATAACAGGGCAATCCACATTAGGACGTCAGTAAACTCACGACGTATAAAGTCAATGATTCTTGTAACAGCCGATGACGATTTTCTTCATTATTTATTGTGGACGCCACAGTGACAAAATGGTTACGCGAATATGTAGGCACATCAAACAGTCATTATCACAGCAACATTCAATACAGCAATGGACGGTAGACAGCATTACAATGATGAGTCAGATGCATGTTATATTTCATAGTGCTGTAAATGTAGTCAGGTGAAAAAACTCCATCCTTTTCTATAACAGCCAGGAGATAACCAGATGTATGAGATCAGTTCACTCTCCTTAATCTGACTTCAGCAAGACAGGCACGTCTGCTGAAGTATAAATAATGTCCTCAAAAAATATCCTCTAGATAACAAAGGTTTTCAAACCTAGTTCATGTAACAAAGTAGCAAGTAATAGTCCTTGGGACATGCATCAACCGATGCGATACAATACAGCAACACGTGAGCTGGGAAAACATCTCGTGACGACGACTTTCGAAGACAGGCTATGAATCAAAAATCGCTCACGACCAAAAATCGATAGAGTTAATGAAAAGTTAATTTACCTTGCCTTCAGGAAATACACAGAAATATTACGCCTCCCCGGCATGTGGAAATACACTAGAGGTATTATCTCGAATAAACGACATATCCATTAAGAGGACTTCACATTCCTGACAGAACAAAAAAATAGTGGAGATCCCCTCTTCAGCGAGGCATCCCACTAGCTATTCAAAATCGCTCACTCGACTGACTGGTGGGCGGAAATCGATCGACCAAGAAGCAAGACCAGTCATGCGCAGTCCAGCGCAAAATGACCACAGCTCAGAACTTAAGACGCAAGGACCTTTACTACGAACCAGCGTAAGAATGATTACCTTAAAAGGATAACCCAACAGGTTGCCAACCGTTTGTCTGAGAAAACGGCCTAGCATAGCAAACTTAACTGCATTCAATACCAACGCGAGGAGACAGCTGCTTACCGAGAAAAGTGACTATAAATTTCAAGCAGTTGTTGCCCTTGCGTTATAAAATATATATTGTAATAAAACGATGTTGCGAGAATTTCTCACGCAACAAATACTTTCTCAACCTGTGCCCCATCCAACACAGTGTCTATTCACCTTTGATTGTACTGACAGTTGTCTCGTTCTTGCCATCAGTTCTACATTAGTGATCTTGTCATTTTATTTATATCTTTTGTGCCACGCAAGCACACATTTAATTAAGGCGGTGACTTTATAAATATCCCGTGTTTGTCTCCGTGTTTCAAAACTATACAGTAGTACTGTAGTGACACCTTATTTGAAGATTTATATTTTTATGTTCGAAGCGATTTCTGTTGATTGACCAAAGGAATGAAAGCCGCTCTTGTCAGTTGTGTTCTTATTTTGATAACAGTGTCTGTCCATCCAAATGTGTCTATATCGCTGCTTAGATAATGTGAGCTCACCCTCATGTAAGGAATGTCTGCAGAAAAGAATATCTTAACCACTTTAGTTCAGGCAGCACGTCGTGCCGGACAAAAATAGAATTGTTGGAAGTAATTAAAGTCCATAAAGAGAAATTTGGTGTTATAAATATTTATTGCCCATCAACCAGAGTTCAGAGAATATTTGACTGTATTTAAAAAACTGTATTTTTATATTTGTAAGAAAATATAACCAAATTGTACAAATAGTCTTCATTGAATATGGAAATTAATTTTCTTTAGTACTTTGCAAAAATTATTTGGTATACGTTAAGGAACAAAATAAAGTATGCTGTAATTTTTATTATTAACTTTAAAAGAAATTGTTTCCCTTAATTAAAAAAAATTACTTCCCCTGTAATGATCAAACAAATTTGACATCGAAACATGGAGAACAAGAGGAATTTATTTTGGTGGGTAATCGACAACAGTCTGTGACTCTGTGACGTCAAAGTTATGTTGTGTAAAGAACACAGCAAGTGAATTTAATGTCAGTGAGTTTACAAGCTTGTTTTTCATGTGTTAAATGAAAAAGCGCTAAATGATACTTACTTTGAACTACAGAAAAATTGATGCAATAAATAAAATTTGTTATAAATGTGTGTAAGCCTTCGAGCTGTAAACTTGCAAAAGATTCCTTAAATCACCATCATCATCATCATCTGCCATCTGCACACATAAGGTGGGCTGTATTGGATTTCAAAAGTCTTCTGTCTCTTGCCTTCATGGTTCGCTTTGTTAGACTCTTTACTGCCCATCTCGTGATATTATCTTCTCACATCCAGCGTTGTCATCCTCTTGCACGTTTGTAATCCACTCTTCCTTCTATTATGATCTTTAACAAGGTGTTATGTCTTTTTGTATGACCAAACTAATTTAGCTGTCTAATTTTAACCTCCTTCATAAATTATCTTTGCAGTCCATGGTTATCTAGCGTCTCATTGTCGTGTTAGATGGGTTTTAAAGTTATTTAAGGTCCCGCCTGAGTATAGGGGATGGTGATACTACGTGAGAAGTAAAGGTGTAAGAAATAGATTTTCACGAGTGGATAGTTTAAGGAGAAGATCTGTCTCTGGACTGAGTAGTTTCTCTAGTCCAGCCTATCTATACGACTATAATTTAGTAAAAGACAATCTTGCACCTCCTTCTATTGAGAAATATAAGTTACCTAAACAAAACACACACACAGACACACACACACACACACACACACACACACAGAGCTAAGTGACAACAAGACACACAAACGTGAAAACTATGGTAAATTTGGGTATGATTATGACCAAAACACACACAGTTTATTATCTCTAAACTTTACAACATCGAATATCTAACAGAGAAAGATCAAATAAATTCTGAATTACATGCATGGAACAATAACTAAATACCTACGCCCTCCCCTCGCTGAGAAGATAAGAACCCAACCAGTTAATAACCCCAAAGGCTAAAGGTCTAGCACTAAGTTACAGTATAGACAGTAAAGAAAGAACACAGTTCTCACTAAACGTTATCCAATAAAATTAAACAATAGTCTAACAGAGTGCAGATGATACAATGTTTCCTGTACTAAAGAAAATATTTCTCTCTCTCTCTCTCTCTCTCTCTCTCTCTCTCGCTCATACGTGGCCACACAATCTCGATTATTACCATATTCTTGGTGAAACAATCTGTTGGACGTAAAATTCCATGAATGTGTATATAAGGTCCAGAGTAATTATCCTCAGAATTGAACCCCAATCCCTCCTTTGCAATAATTAAATTTTATAAGGGGAACGCCTAATTTGGTGGTTGATTTCCTGGATAAACAATGTCACCTTGAATAGTTAGTGCCGAGACTCTCTGAGATCTGGTGTTCACCGTAAACAATAGGAAAACATCTGATTGCTAAACTTTTAATTATTGTTAGTTTGATGATAGTGGTAAATCCTATAGGCTGTCTCTGTGGTGAGTGCCGATTTTGAAACAGTGTAACTTGCTGGATAAATCCGATGAAAAAACGACTGTCAAATGTCGGGAGAAATGTTATATATTTTACACCCCACTGGACTGATAAAAGCAGAACTATTAGAACCACTATTTGCACAAGTCTGGAAAACAGAGACAACACCAACTGAGTGGAGAAAAGGAATAATTGTCAATTGATCAAGAAGGGAGATCTTGCAGACTGCAATAATTGGAGAGGAATAACTCTTCTCTCCGTTCCAAGCAAAATACTATGCAGGATAATTATACAGAGAATCTCAAAAGCAGTAGAGCACAAACTGAGGAAAGAACAAGCAGGATTTAGAAAGAACAGAAGATGTGTAGATCATACATTTACCATCAGGAACATTATAGAGCAGTGCTCAGAATGGCATAGACAGCTGTACATTAATTTCGTTGATTTTGAAAAGGCTTTTGACAGTATACATAGGGACAGTTTATGGAAAATACTGAGGGCTTATGGAATTCCAAGCTGCATAGTGTCAATCATAAAAAGGCTTTATGACAACTTTATGTGTAGCATTGGGCAGAGCAACCTAATCTTTGAAGTGAAGACAGGAGTACGACAGGGATGCCCCTTATCAACCACTCTATTTTTAACAGTCATGGACTGGGTGATGCGCCAGATACCAGAGGGCAATCCAAGAGGAATAAGATGGACTACAAATTCTACATTAGAAGATCTGGAATATGCAGATGACATTGCACTGCCAGAACATTCACATCAACACATCCAGGAAAAAAAACGGATAGACTTAAAAAGTATAGCCAGCAGGTGGGCTTGAACATCAACCTAAAGAAGACAGAGGTCATGATGCTCAATGTGAGCAACCCTGAGCTCATATCAGTAAGGAATCAGCGACTGGAACAGACAGATGCCTTCACATACTTAGAATGCATAGTAACACCAGACGGCGGAGCAAGCAAAGACATCAACAACAGAATAAACAAAGCAACAACAGCCTTTTTTAGTCTAAACAACATCTGGAAGTCCTCTCAGTACAGCACAAGCACAAAATTAGGATTATATCAGAGCTGTGTGCTGTCTGTGCTTCTCAATGGCGCGAAGAGCTGGAAAGTTAGAGAGAAGGAAATGTCGAAATTGTCCTCTTTTCACATAACATGCCTAAGAAAAATTCTCCGAATCTTTTGGCCGAATACCATCACCAACCAAGATCTGCTTACTTGGAGGAAGCAAGAGGACATGCACACCATCATAGCTGGCAGACACTGGAGCTGGGTTGGCCATGTCTTCAGAAGAGACCCCGATGCCATCACAAGAACAGCTATGCTATGGACCCCTAAAGGAAAACGAAAAAGAGGCCGACCAAAAACAACTTAGCGGAGGACTGTGGAGGCTGAGATGCAAAGAATGAACCAGAGTTGGGGCACTGTACGAAAGATGGCTGCCGACCGTGCAAAGTGGAATCAATTTGTTGTTGCCCTACAAGACGTCACTAGGCGTAATGGCCACTGACTGCTTTGACGGTCGGCGGCTAAGGATCAATGAAGATAAAATTGCATAAATAATTTATGGTGTTTAAAGTCCAGTTAATTTACTATTTTAATATGTCAGTTAGTCTCTGTGGCCGGTCCTGTACACAACTGAACTTGGAAACGCGTAAGCCAGGCGAAGACCACTTTAATTCAAACAGTAAATGGAGAAAAAAAGGCCAACATAGACCACAATGGACCAAAATATAGACCAAATAAAGCCTTATAAATAACCGCTGGTCGCCGTTGTTCAGGTCATGCCTAAAGGATAGAGAAACATTATGAAAAATTGCTGCTAATAAAATTTCTACATATAAGCACCCGGTGTCTCTAGCCTATTCCTATCTGGTCAGTAATCGTTTAATTATTCAAACGCGAACTTTAACAAATATCGCCTGTCGCAAAGTAGCTATTAGAGTGTCGGCGTCGGTGGGTTAAGTCGTATGATATTTAAACAACAGTCACTTACACAATTACTTACTTACTTACTTAGTCGTTCCCCTTCTACCGTGAGGTGTAGAGGTTTGGAAGAGAGAGCGCCAGACCATCCTATCAGCTGTCTTCTTCCTGGCCTGGTTCCATTCTAGTCATCGGTCCTTCAAAGATTGTCTAATGTTGTCCTCCCAGCGGACTCTGGGTCGTCCTGGAGGTCTGGATCCCTGGCTCTTTGTTTCCCGTGCTTGTCGTGGTAGCCGATCTTCTCCCATTCTGCAGACATGGCCAAACCATCTTAGTTGGGACTGTTCTATTTGGGTCTGCAGCGGGTGGAATTTTCGGCCTTGACGGATCGTCTGGTTGCGGACCATGTCTCTTCTTGTTACTTCAACCACTTTCCTCAGATACCTCATTTCTGAGGTTTGGATCTGGCTTTTGTGGGTTGTAGTCATTGCCCACGACTCGCATCATATGTCAAGACTGGGACATAGGTGGAGCGGTATACAGCCATCTTCGTTTTCTTACCAACCTCTTTCTTGCTGAGGAATCCTCGATTTATGGCCTGAGAAAGTCTCCCAGCCGCTGCTTTTCGAGTGGCCAACTCTTCTTTGATGCCTCCCTTTCGGTCTATAATAGATCCGAGATATTTAAAGTGGTCGACCTGCTCCAGGACCTGTTCTATCAACTTAATGTGATGTTTTCTTTCTTCTCGTGATATCACCATGGATTTTGTTTTAGAGCTGCTTATGACCATCCCTCTCTTCTCCAGCTCTTCCTTCCAGACTTGCAGGTTGGATTGGAGATGTGCCTCTGATTTAGCAATCAGGGCAACATCATCAGCAAATGCCAGCTCCGAAATATAGACCTGTCTCATCTTCCAGTACCCCACTGAATACTTTCTTGTTCTCTCCTTACATGCCTTGATGACATCGTCCATAAGGAGTATGAAGAGGTAAGGTGATAGGATATCACCTTGTCTTACACCAGTGGTGGTCCTGAACTCTTCTGACTTATAGTTTGCTGTCCTTACATAATTTCTGCAAGACTTGTAGAAGCTCTGTATAGCATGAATCAGAGGTGCTGGAATATTCTTCCTTGCCAAACAGTCCTAAAGTTTGCTCCAGGGGACCCTGTCAAACGCCTTTTCCAGATCTATGAAACAAAGATGGATCTCACTCTTATACTCAAGGGCCTTTTCACTCAGCTGTCTGAGTGTGAAGATTAGGTCTTGAGTACTTCGGTTTGCTCGGAATCCGCACTGGACCTCATCCAATTGTGGCTCAGCTAGGCGTCGGAGTCTCTGCTCTAGGATTCTAGAGTAGATTTTACCAGGGACACTGAGAAGGGATATGCCTCTATGGTTTCCACACTGTTGATTGTCACCCTTTTTGAAAATTGGTGCTATGATGGCAATCTCTTAATCCTTTGGTATGGTCTTGTTGCACCATGCTGCCTGTAGGACCCTTAAGAGTAATAGGTCGCCTGATGCTCCCATGTACTTAACCATTTCTGGTGTTATACCATCATGCCCTGCTGCTTTGTCCATCTTTATTTTCTCCAATGCTGCTTTCAGTTCTTCCATCTTTATGTTATCTTCATCACCATCTGTTTCATCTTCTGTGCTAGTGGTTATCGTTTCTGATGCTTGACCTTGCTCACCATCAAGGAGTTCTGAGAAATATTCTGTCCATCTTTCCGTTACTTCCTTTGGGGCAGTAAGCAATTTGCCTTGCTTGTCCTTTATAAATTTGAGATGGCATTGTTTTTCCTTCCTCATGTTCTTTAGGGTCTTATAGAACAATTTCTGGTTTTCTTGTGCATCTTTTTCTAGCTTTTCTCCAAATTCTTCCCAGGACTTCTGTTTTGCTGCTAGCACTTTGTTCTTTGCTTCTGTTCTGAGTGTCACATATTCTCTATATTTTCCATTTGTCCTGTTGTGTTTTTAGCTCCTAAGTATTGTTTCCATGCCATTTTCTTCTCTCTTATTTTCTCTTTGACTTCCTCTGTCCACCAAGGTGTCCTCTTTCTCTGGTTCCCAAGTCGGACTTCACCGCATGCTTCTGCAGCAGCTGTCTTTATGATATCCTTGAATTTATTCCAGAGGGTTTCCAAGTCATCAGGTCGTTCTTCTGTGTTGCTCACTGCTGTAGCAATAAGCCCCTGATATCTGGTCTTAATTTCTGGCTCTCTCAGCTTGTAGGTCC
This sequence comes from Oreohelix idahoensis, assembly GCA_024509875.1. NCBI lineage: Eukaryota > Metazoa > Mollusca > Gastropoda > Stylommatophora > Oreohelicidae > Oreohelix > Oreohelix idahoensis. The sequence goes on from JAMPIV010000922.1 coordinate 49,940, forward strand.
TAATGCTCATTTCTCCTGCTCGTTTACTTGGTTTCTTGCGTGATGTTGGGCATTTCCTAGGCTGAGCAACTCTTTCAGTTGTTCGTTTGATTGTTAGCAGGTAGTGATCACTTCCAATCTCTGGCCCCCTCCAGACTCTTGCATCTCGGACATATCTGAATGAGCTTCTCCGAACAATGGCATAGTCGATCACTGACTTCTCATTCTTGGTTGGTTCACATCTAGTGTATGCATGTATGCGCTTATGGGGGAACTTTGTGTTTGTAATGATCAGATTCTGCTCACTGCAGAATCTAAGGAGTCGCTTTCCATTGTCATTGAGAGTATCTTCTCCATATCTTCCGATAACTCCACCCCATCTAGCATAGTCATTTCCAACTCTGGCATTAAAATCTCCGAGCATGATAACTTCATCTAGGCAGTCATCCACTGTCCTTTGAAGCAGCTCGAAGAATTCCTCCTTGACCTCTGCTCTCTCATCCTCATTTGGCCCATACACTATGACCAGGTTGACTATGGTTTCTCCTTCTTTTAGTTTTACAACCATAATGCGCTCCGAGACAAAGTTCCATCCCTTGATACTATCTTTTTGATTTTGGGCCACAATGCAACCCACGCCCCCTTTAGCTCTTTCAGAAATGGGTACACCACTGTAGAGCAACGTGTTGCCATCGAGATCCATGACTCCTTGTCCTTTTTTTTTCGTTTCCGTTATAGCCAGGATTTCTAGTTTTGCTTTCCTCATCTCTTCCACCAGCTCCTCTTCCTTCCCATTTATACTTCTTGTGTTCCAAGTTCCATAAGTCGTAGTCCGTAGTCCGTTCCAGTTCGTCGCCTTTAGAATCAGTCCGATTTTCTCTCTTGTATTGCTCGTAATCGTGATTTAAAGCAAACAGGTGATTGGCCTGTTGTGCCTTTGCATGGTGGAGGGGCTGCCTCCTTACGGCATCCATGCAGGCCGCCCTCCTCCTTTTTCATCCGGGCTTGGGACCGGCATAGGCGGAGTTCACAATTACACACAATGAAATAGAATGTGAATTCTATTCTGTCAATTAGAAGTCACCTAGCATTTTAATTCAGACAGCTAAACCGTATCTTTCTGTGTGATAAGCGGGTGGTAAAAGTATTATTAACTGCTCAACTGATACACAAATCGCTACGCGTTATTTATTTCACTAGATCTAACACCTAGAAAATCACAGTGAATTTAAGAACTGTTAAAATCTCCCCCAATCTCTCTGCACCTTGTTCCATAAGAAATTTTCTCATGTCTGGAGGCATATACTATCTCCCTTGTTCCATCATGACCTTTTCTTTTAGGTCTTGACACTTTCCAAGAGTAGTCCACTTCTCCAAGTAGGTTTCTAATCTTGCAGAGGATTCTTAGTAAGTTTTTCCAGAAAGTAGCTTGGCAGTTCTAAATTTCTTTTTATAAAATACTGAGTTTTTCTTTTATCTAACCAGCAATGCCTGCTTCAAGATTTCATAATGTTCTTGGTCCTCTCTACCAAGTTTTCTAATAAACTTCATAAGAAGCTCCTCTCAGCCCTTGTGATAAGTTAAGGTTCCATTTCTCTTTCTCTAGGCCATATTTAGTAGCTAATCTCTCGAACCTACTTATATAAGACTCAATATCATCTTCTTTCTCCACAAATGGGTCCAAGTGAAAATTCATGGCTCCATTTGAGGCACATTGACGTGCACTAATGTCAGAGGTAGTTGGGCTACTTCCATTTCCTGTAACATGTTCTTGAAGTTCAAGCTCTTTCAGCCTCAATTCATGTTCCCTTTGCAACATCTTTTCATCAGCCTCCCTTTCAGCAACCTGTCTTCTTTCCTCAGTCTCTAGTTGAAGTTTCTTAGCTTCCTTATCAGCTTCTATCTGTTTAGCCTCCCTATCAGCTTCTAGTTGTAATTTCTTAGCTTCCGCTCCTATTTGTAATCTCCTTTCTGTTTCCAACTTCTTATCTTCTCTTTCTATATACTTGTCACATTCAGTAGTGACACTAGAGCCGCGCTAGCGTAGTTGTTACAACACCGCTCTGGCGACCGGGTGATACAGGATCAAACCCGGGCGACGGAATTTGAGGATTTTTCATCGACCGGGATTTGGACTGGATTAACTCGAGACCTGGCGAGGACATTTGAAGGAGTGTCGTCGATCAGGGACTGGCGGCTCCTGAGCCGACCCAGCTACAATGGGTACCTCCGAAATTTGCGAGTATTTGCCTGAATGGCGAGGGACACCTGTCTCTGTACAAGAAATAAAGGGATACTCACGTAAAATCAATGTCAGGTTAGACATAAATAATAACCTTAGATTTCGCCTCGAGTATTAGCGGGCGTACGAAAAAAAAAAAAAGTAGTGACATATTGAATAAGAGCTTCTCCACGTAACCCAAACTCTTTTGCCGCCTTCACTGTAGCAGAACTAAACTTTGCCAAGTCTGCCATACTAATAGTTGAAGACACTTAATCACTACTATCAACAGACCAAACGCACAATTATTTAATACAAAGCTAATTAATTACAAGACCACTGTCAGCGTTACCAGTCACCAACATTTTGTTTAGTACACAACAGTACTTAACTGTGCTTTATTTAGCTTGAGTTTATTCTGACTTTTTTTAAATTTTTTATTTTTACTCCTACTGCTAACTCAGAAGATGTAAGTAACTATTACAAGACTGAATGAATGCCTCAAAGAAAAGACCCCAGGGTAGTAAATGAAATCCCGGACAAGCCCCCAGATGTCGCGAGAGGTTCAGATCTTATGAAAATTAAGATATCCTGGACATAAAGATGTCTCAGATGATACCAGGATAGTGCCAGATAAGAGTTTGGTCTTATCAGTAATACTCCCTTCTCTGAAGAGAGGAAGAGTGTATAGACACAAAGGTGGGGTCAAGCTATGTAAGTTCCCAGAGAAGATGGTGATGTAGTACTCTGAGTCCCTAACTGCTACCTCTCCTGATTCTCCTCTGTGATTATGATATTTAATAGTTTTTCTGACTCTGCTATGGGTAATTTATATAACTAAATTCACCAACAAGAACTGTAATTCAACTAAAATAATTTAAGAGAGGCTTCTGGTGAATATTTACAATTTAATTACACAGTTATTCTTTTCTGTTTGAATAGTTTAAAACTCAAAGATTTTACAACAGTAAATAAATAAAACAGTTAAACAAATGTTTTTAACTTGGGTCAAAATGTCTATCATTCTTGCAGACAAAGCTTGCTTGATCATTCAATTGAAGAATTATAATTATTATTATTATAAGCTTATTGAAACTCTATACTATTATGATCATCACAAACTAGATGCGGTTATGTTTTTGGTGAGTATGGATAAGCTGCACAGTTGCCTTAAGCAACTTAGCTGAGTCACTGCAGATGGCTCTCTTTAATGCTGGATAAAATCTTCAGATGAAATTGTTCCTTTAGCCACACACGTTATGACTGGTCTGCTATCACAGACTGGCACTGCATTCGTTGTAACTTTAGTACTAAGAGTCTCTTCTTAGTTGTAGACTTTAGGTTAAAGGATTAAATCTGCAATGAATTCAAACGCAATCCCAGTATTTGTCTATCCATACCCTCTATGACACAGATGGGGACGATAGACAGTTTCAGAATAGCATCCCAGCAGATGCACAAGGTATAGTATAGTAGCATCAATCATTTTAATTCAAAGTGATCATAATTTTCTGCTAACTTATTAATTATTAATAGTTTCCTATGATTCGCCTCCACACTATGATTTGGTTGTGGGTAAAACTATTAAGTAATATGTCAAGCTATATTATAAATCAATCCCGTTCATCCTTCTTTATGATCCTGGTAGGTGTCACATTCCGTTCAAGAAATACTTCTTTAAATACATTAACAAACCTACAGTCGTACTTTGGCCATCATTCTCAATATTATACTCATTTCACATTGTTGGCTTTTCCACTAAAGGTTAACACATGCTTGTATTTCAGCCGGCAACACACTCGTTATGGAATATTTTCTTTACACACTCTACACACTTTCTAACGCACTGATAGATTAATCAATATAATTACACATACATTTATACATATATATATATATATATATATATATATATATATATATATATATATATATATATATATATATATATATATATATATATATATATATATATATATATATATATATATTCGTTCTTACCCTCAGGCACACACAGACAGGCCCTCAATGGCTGATTAAGGACTGCTAATATGTGCAGAAGGCAAACGCTGGCATTAAAATTGTGATGAGAGGTTTTGATGGTATTTAATTTAAAGATTAACTAGGTGAGGTCAGCTATGTAAGTACCTTGAATCAGAAAAGATGATGATGTAATTCTCAGGGGTCCTTATCTGCTACCTCTTATGATCTCACCCAGTGTACATTTATCTCTGTAGTGTTATGTATATGGCAAGTGTCTAGGGTATGTAGGTACTTATTGTGAGGAATGACTAATTTCAAAACAGAACTGTAATTCAACAAAATATAAGTAAGTAAGACTGGTGGTAACGTTTTGGTATATGTATATGGGAATAAATATACAATTTATTGCCCTGAACCTCAATCTTTTGGAACAGGACTTGTCAAAATCATAAACTTGTTTATTTACAGATTTGAAATAGATAATATGGAACTATGTCTATGAAGTGTAACAAAATTAAAGTGTCACTATAAAGGGTACCCCAGTGTCTGATGTTTAATACTGGATAGGACCACTAATCAGTTATTGGAGGGTTTGCTTTCTTCATCATTCCCCAGGAAATTTCTCTTGTTGTGGTGATTTATATTGAGAGGAACTGTCACATGCCCGTAGTAAGGACTTAGCATGTAAGCCTGTCTGATGATATGGGCTTCAGAATATGTAAACGGTCACTCAAATGATGCTACTTTCTAGGTGAAGTTATTGCCTGTAGCTCACAGTATAGTAGGAGCCTTCACTGCTGACACTTTCTGCCTTCACCAGGGTGTCTGCCACACTTTCTTACTGGTAATACAACCCTCAAGTTTAGAATAATAACATATGCACACAGTTGACTAGCAGTAAATGGTTGCTTCTAGACTGCTTTCTTGTCCAGACGGCAAAAGCTTTGAGCACAAGGCTTTCCCACTGATCTCAACTTGTGATGGCTTTTCAAATTTCAAATGGCCTTATTTTACAACGAGGTGTTAATTTTTATTACCCTACCCTTAACCAATCAGAAGGCGTCACAATTTTAACTATTGTTGAACGATAAACTTTTGAGCAATCGTAAGTGTGTTCATTCGTCTGATTATATGTGTGTATTTCATATTTCAGTTATTTATGAACCGATTTTAATTATTAAAATTGATAATTAACCGGCTCATTGACCTCTATCGTTCTATCTAATCTTCCTTTGTTTATTCCTTAACAGTTTCATCTGGGTAATTTTTTTGTAATTAATCGTGGTTCTAACCTGATCTACAATATCATTAAAATAATTTTTTTCTAAGTCAAGATATTTTTATTTAGTGGGAATCTTTTGGTTAACATATTAATCAATATCAGCGCTATAATTCAATATATCCCTTTCTGTCTAATTCCATTTAGTTATTGAGAAATAATTTATTTAATTTTTGTCAAAAACACAGAATCAGCAGTTTTGCCATTACAACCAAGTTTTTTTTTTCTCAACTCTACAAAACGAGGTACCAATTTTATTGGTTGTTAGATTTTCCACGTTCGTTAATAAATATTGGGAGGGGTAGTGTGTGTATTTGGGGCTAGTAACTTTTAACTTGTTTTCTTAGAAATATTCAAATACTCAAGTTAAATTGTGGCGGTAGATTTGACTTTGCCCTAGACAAATTTCAAATATAGTTATTTATAAACTGTTAAAATTCGTTAACTAGGTTTGGAAGCGGGGAAATATTTGAGCGTGTGGTTCATACAGATTCACTTCACGACAAACATATGCTCTTCTTTCCCACGCCTTCTGTGTTTTCAAATCGTGACTAACCGGAATTTGTTAGGCAAGTCTATATATAGTGTGACCTCGGACGTAAGAGATGGATTTCCCTAGGAATGTAATCAAAATCAGAAAATGTGGGTACCTTTTAGCCTATCGTACAGTGTAGGAAAACTACTTTTTTTAAATTATCTTCGTTATTCCTGATGCGATTTTTGTCATTTAAAGCTTACATTATACTTGGAATTACGCTTTACATATCTATATAATAATCTTTTTAGTTACTACTTGCATTTTCTGTTATGCATAGTTTAAACAGCTAAACTTAGGCCAACCTGAAGCTTCGAATGCATTTAACCTAAGATTTCTCCCGTCCTATAATAGTATTAGTAAAAGTATTACTACTTACGGGTAGAGTAACTTCCCTAATATTGTTATGATAACCTCTGGCAAGTGGTACTTCTTCCATACTGCTGAAGTAAAATTCCAAAGTTAATCATGTTACACAAATAGGGTCTTGCCATCTTTATTTTCCCAGCAGTTGTAAACACAGGACAAAGAAAGCTTTTTCATTGGTCAGAGTATCATATCTTTATACAATTTATGGTGCGCCGTAGGGCCAGAGTTATTAGAATTCGTGATGTGAAACAGACGTTATTTCATGACATCGACGCACGTGACAAAATATGAAATTCTGTATCATTTTAGCTGCCATTTGTGTCGTTCTCCATGTTTCATAAGCACACAAAAGTAATGTCTCATATTTATCTTGACGATTCATTTTTGTGTGTTAAAATTTGGATGGATTTCTTTTGATTTCCTTCTATTTCACAATGAAATGAAGAGTATGGGTACATTATTTGTGTACTTTGGAGAGTAAAGGGTAGAGTATGTATATAATATGGATTCTTGAAAGACTGTTTAATATATTTGTTATAATCTGGAGATAATTTAATGTATATTTAAAATGGAGTGCGTGGTGTCAGAGCTATCCTAAAAAAAAAAACTGTATCTAAACGTTCATTTGTCAGTGAATTGTATTTTCTGTAGAATGCCTCTTCTTTGAGGAAAGAAAGTCTATACCACTTTATCAACAAGCGTGTCCTAACAGACAGCAAAGTCGATGCGATAGAAAGTTCTAGCTATCTTATTATGCACTCCACATTTTTACACATATAACTGCAGGAAAAGCATTACGTAGTGTGTATTTTAATGACCCTGCCTTAATTTTGTTGCATGTGAGCATGAAGGGTAGAGAAAATAATTTTAAAATAGAACAACTCTGTTAGTCTTGTCTCCTAGAGATGACAGTATCTGTGACATGATCTCTGCACGTACACTGTCTGGACTGAGGTGGGGAGAGCAATGTCAGAATAGCGGATCCAATCTATTGTTGTCTTCAAAACATTGACATGTGGAAGCAAATAATAATTAATAAATATGTAAAGCCATAATTTCAATAGACGCTAACAAAATTGGATTTTTCAGAGCGGCGTTTCATATCACGTGAGCATCTAAAGTAATGGAGGATCATAGCCTCAGTGGAGGCTGGCGTGAAGGATAAGAATTTGTGATCGCTTGACATACACTACCATTAATACGTGTGAAAAACCACATACAATGAGAATCACAACGTTAAAAGCAGTTAAGACATTTTCGCACAAAACACAGTATCATGGAAAGTTCACGGCTTTGAGAGAGGCATTGTAAAGCTGTCCCAGAAAAACAAAATAGTAAATGCATGTTTTTCAATGGAACATTTTGTAAAAGTGAGAATTGCTAATCTGGGTTTTTCCGTTGTTAGAGAGAGAGACGTGTGGAAAAAGTCGAAAAGCTGAGAAAGCGTGTGCAAATGTAGATAATTGTACCGTGTGAAAAAAGAAAGCAACGTGTGAAAATTGGCGGGAAAAAAAGAAATAGTATAAAAAGGAGAGACGTGAGGGATAGACTGGCTTTTACTGATTTTTAGGAGTCATTAGGGAAGAGGATTTTACAGATAGTGTTTAGGTGAACTTCGTCTTTGAGATTATCAAGACAAGTTTTTAACTTGACAAGTTTTCAAGTTAGACAATTATTTTTAAGTAGACAAGTTTGTATTTTATTCTATTGGATATATTATTCTTGTGGATATACCCTTTCATTTTGGATACTCACTACTTTGTGTAAGCAAGAAACAAGTACTTCACCATTGTGTCAATAACATTGCTGTTCTAATGACGTTAATAAACTATATTTTATTTTTCTACATTGTTGAGTTTTCTTTGGAACGTTACAGTGGATTACTTTGACAAACCATTATACGAGGTATTGCTTTTCACTAAACCTAAAGGGTAAGAACGGACTTTGGGAAGAAAAATAAACTAAGGTCAAGAATTTCCATCGTATGCGGAAAGGCCTGTAACCACTTGAACCAGAACGTACGTAGAATTAGCTCTCGTCAAAATATTTACCTGCGCACAACGCAATTAACTGAACTGACCCCGGCCACACACGTATTATATTGATGCCGTAACCAGCCCGGTTACACAGAGATAACAACAAAAACAACAATCAGAATCTTTAACTCAAATGTCAAGTCAGTGCTATAGTACGGCTCTGAATGTAGAGAACAACAAAAACAACAATCAGAATGTTTACTATGAATGATGTTCCGCATGAAGGGGAAGACAAAGAGAGTAAATACTGGACAGTTTGTCATCATGACACGGAAAGAAATCAACAGCAGAAGTGATACATTTTACTGGAGACAGGAAGTTGTGGAGAGACGTGATCTCCTACGCCACTGGGTATGGTACCTGAAGAAGAAGAAAAAGAAAAAAAAATAAGAAGAAGAAGAAGAAACAGAAGTATCAAATAATATGAAGTTAATTACATTAGAGATTATTTTTTTTTAAAAGACTTCCAAATACTACAATATTAACAATAGCGAACATTTGTCGAAGTATATCGCTGATAATATCAATTGTCGTCGCTATAGTTGTATCATTTCGGGTTGATGAAGCAGTTAATGAGTTATACAATTCTTCCATTTATACTTTTATCTCAGCTACATCATCCTGTTCTACAACAACGGTGTGGGTAACTGTTCTTCCTGTACTGTTAATTTGTTGGTTTTACCTAGGCACATCAACTGATCTAATTTTGCTTACTACAACCGTTGTTTTAACACAATCAGCAATCATATATATTTACGAAAAATATATCATATACTTTAAAAAAATTTAATTTCATTTAAGATTACTGAAGCGTTTAAGTTGTGTGTAACAAATACGTTTATGTTTCATATCGTGTAAACTGTAAACATTATAAAATATAACTGTAAACATTATGAAATATAACTGTAAACATTATGACATATAACTGTAAACGAACGGGCGCACAAGGCGGCCCATAACGAGGCTCATTATTCCTTCAGTTAGAATATACCTTGTATAAGTTTAATGAAAAAACTTTGTCTTGTTCAAGTTTCTCAAGTGCTAGCTCTCACAACAACCGCACTTATACTGATCTAAATACATAGTCAGAATTGAGCAGATTTTCTACGGTAAGTGCCAATAAACAGTGTAATTTTATTAAACTGACTAAAAGTTTTCACACTTTCTCTAAAGATATTTACTGTAGAAGTGTTCGTTCTAAAATGGTGGGAGTTTAATTTGTCACTACAAAAGTCCAAGTATTTTCATTTAAGTGTATTTCACACTCTTGTGTTTCCTTCCTCACGTCCAACTTGACCTATATTCTAGTTACATCAAACTTGAGCGTAATGTCATCGAGCTAGAAATAACGTCTTATTATCGTGCTATAGTTAGACACTTGACATAAATCGACGTAGTTAACACATTGATCTTACTGTAGGTCCACAACATTTTCTTTGTTTTAGGTGTAGTACTTAACAAAAATGGTTGACAAAAGTGCACTCCCAGCTATCCACCCAACCACGGTTTATCTAGCCATTTTCTTGCAAGATCATGTATATTACTGACAAGTGAATTTGGAATGAATATCTTTAAAACAAAGTCAGCTATAAGGTGTGGTCTAACTCTATCGTAAATCTCTTGCTGTTAATGTTTATGTTACTAAAACATTAATTCCTGTTGCGAGTAAGCATGTTATATATGAAGGTGTATATAGAAGTTAAATAACAGAGTTACGACTGTTCTTTAGCCAGACGACGACAAGAGCTGTATATTAAAATTGATAAACATAATGGTCCGGGGTATTACTTTACACTAGGCTCCCACTCTGACTTTGCGTTCAGATTCTTAGGATTCTATGATATGTCCACAATATGCTCAAAGAAGGTTCGGGACGATAAATAGAATTATGACCCTAATCTTTACTCTGGCTAGCTGGCTGTCTTCTTGAATAGGTGTATTTCACAGTGCTCTAAACTGGCGAAAGTGTCAGAGTATATTGTTGTTACTATCTGACAAGACTCCAATCAGAAGTGTGGTTTATAACATCTAGAACTGACCAGCCAATTATATGCAATCGTGCTTGTAATGAAGGGAAATTCTGCGCTGTTTTTTTTAAAGTCAGTTTATAATTAATGAATTGTTATTACCGTCTATTATCGGTACTGTTTACACTCACGACTTCCTACATTATCATAAATTATTTCTTCCCAGAAACTTATTACAACATTCCGACATTCAGGTGCGTGTCTGTAATAAGTGACCACCGGGATAATTTACTGCCCTGTACCTGTGCAAACAAACATTTATCGTGTGACCATCTGGGTTGTGTTTTCTCCACGAGAGACATTAGAAAATACAGTAGCCATGGCAGCGATAACCAAGCTCGCGGGGCCATCTTCTTTGTAATTCGGTGACCCAATGTCTGGTACACGAGAGTTTTACCAACATGACTGTCGGTCAATATTATATCACCTGTCTATTCTCTCAGCAAGGATGAAGTGACAGTATTGCCTTCCCTGCTTTGCAGGAGTGGTCCAACAGTGGCCAAAACTCAAGGGCATCTAATATGGGCTTCAATGGAGTATATCTTTACACAAGAAAACTTTTGGCAGAGATGTAGATAGAAGAAACAAAACGCTTCTATCTCCAGGGAGTGTTCGCAAGATATTCAGAATAAGCGAGAACAATACTGCTTTGGCTGAGTTTGTTAACTCTGTAATTCTGCCGACGCTTTTGTGAAGGATTTAATCACTTATTAATTTCAGCTTGATCAAGCCCCCACCCCTGATTTATTCAGTGGAATTCTATTATTCTAGTATAGCTCTGTTTAGAGTGTGTGTAGTAAATTGACTGAGACAAACATGCAGTAACTTTGAAATGATTAAATCGAAGTTAAATTTGTATAATTACAACGAACACAATTTAGTAATCACTTGTGTTTTAACAGTTGAAAAATAATTTGAATAGTTATGGATCAAGAAAAGTTATCATCACGGGCGTTATGGATGTTCAAGTGGCAGCATATATTTGAACTTAGCTGCTAATGACGGTTCTGCTCCTTCGTATGGGTTTGCTCTTTTCACGCTGCTCACGGTCATCCCTGGTCAAGATTGTAGCTCGTTTCCCAGAAATGTCAAGGAGAGTCTACCACGTGGGTCCTTCGTCTTAAACATTAGGTCACTGTTCCCTTCGTGTTCCAGAGATAGTTCTTTCTGCTGTTACCACCATTAAGCCAATCCTGGCGCCAGACATTTTTGCGCAGATGAATAAAAGAGACTTGAATCGGCCTCTTACACTCGTCTGGGGTATCGTTAATTTAATAAGTTATCTCTCTGACTTCGTGTGTGGTCCTTCAGTTTCCTCAGTCCCGTTTTCCTTATTTAATATGAAAGAGATTTCCTGCACTATGAAATTCCGTCCAAAATTCTCCAATAAAAGGTGTCCGGTATGTTTAAGAAGGTATCTGAATTCTAATTCTTTGGTCTAGAAAGGTCTAGTGTCTTGGCGAGCAATTTCTCAAAAGAAATAGCTTGAAAAAATGCTCAGATTATATCAACTGCCTCCCACGCATTTGTTATTCATTCATTCATTCATAAACCTCCATTCCCAAAGGAGCATAGGCCTTCAACAAACACATGCCAAGTCCTCCTTTCACGTTCCATCATCTCAAGTTCTTTCCCCGTTCTCCTCATAATTTTAACCTCTGTTTCCAGCTCCCTTCTCCAAGTGCTTCTTGGTCTACCTCTGCCTCTCTTGCCCTGGGGATTCCAGAACAAGGACTGCCTTGTAATGCTATTAACAGGTTTCCTCAGCGTATGTCCTATCCATCGCCATCGTCGTCTTCTCATCTCTTGTTCCACTGGCACTTGTCTAGTTCTTGTCATCAGTTCCACGTTGGTAACCTTATCATACAATTTTAATCCCTCTATTCTATGCAAGCACCCATTTATGAAAGTCTGTAGCTTTTTGGTTGTTGTCTTTGTTGTAACTCCGCCAATGCCGGTCCCAAGCCCGGATGAAAAAGGAGGAGGGCGGCCTGCATGGAGGCCGTAAGGAGGCAGCCCCTCCACCATGCAAAGGCACAACAGGCCAATCACCTGTTTGTCTTAAACTATGATTACGAGCAATACAAGAGAGAAAACCGGACTGGTTCTAAAGGCGACGAACTGGAACGGACTACGGACTACGACTTATGGAACTTGGAACACAAGAAGTATAAATGGGAAGGAAGAGGAGCTGGTGGAAGAGATGAGGAAAGCAAAACTAGAAATCCTGGCTATAACGGAAACGAAGAAAAAAGGACAAGGAGTCATGGATCTCGATGGCAACCCGTTGCTCTACAGTGGTGTACCCATATCTGAAAGAGCTAAAGGGGGCGTGGGTTGCATTGTGGCCCAAAATCAAAAAGATAGTATCAAGGGATGGAACTTTGTCTCGGAGCGCATTATGGTTGTAAAACTAACAGAAGGAGAAACCATAGTCAACCTGGTCATAGTGTATGGGCCAAATGAGGATGAGAGAGCAGAGGTCAAGGAGGAATTCTTCGAGCTGCTTCAAAGGACAGTGGATGACTGCCTAGATGAAGTTATCATGCTCGGAGATTTTAATGCCAGAGTTGGAAATGACCATGCTAGATGGGGTGGAGTTATCGGAAGATATGGAGAAGATACTCTCAATGACAATGGAAAGCGACTCCTTAGATTCTGCAGTGAGCAGAATCTGATCATTACAAACACAAAGTTCCCCCATAAGCGCATACATGCATACACTAGATGTGAACCAACCAAGAATGAGAAGTCAGTGATCGACTATGCCATTGTTCGGAGAAGCTCATTCAAATATGTCCGAGATGCAAGAGTCTGGGAGGGGCCAGAGATTGGAAGTGATCACTACCTGCTAACAATCAAACGAACAACTGAAAGAGTTGCTCAGCCTAGGAACTGCCCAACATCACGCAAGAAACCAAGTAAACGAGCAGGAGAAATGAGCATTAGGACCTACAAGCTGAGAGAGCCAGAAATTAAGACCAGATATCAGGGGCTTATTGCTACAGCAGTGAGCAACACAGAAGAACGACCTGATGACTTGGAAACCCTCTGGAATAAATTCAAGGATATCATAAAGACAGCTGCTGCAGAAGCATGCGGTGAAGTCCGACTTGGGAACCAGAGAAAGAGGACACCTTGGTGGACAGAGGAAGTCAAAGAGAAAATAAGAGAGAAGAAAATGGCATGGAAACAATACTTAGGAGCTAAAAACACAACAGGACAAATGGAAAAATATAGAGAATATGTGACACTCAGAACAGAAGCAAAGAACAAAGTGCTAGCAGCAAAACAGAAGTCCTGTTAAGAATTTGGAGAAAAGCTAGAAAAAGATGCACAAGAAAACCAGAAATTGTTCTATAAGACCCTAAAGAACATGAGGAAGGAAAAACAATGCCCTCTCAAATTTATAAAGGACAAGCAAGGCAAATTGCTTACTGCCCCGAAGGAAGTAATGGAAAGATGGACAGAATATTTCTCAGAACTCCTGGATGGTGAGCATGGTGAAGCATCAGAAATGATAACCACTAGCACAGAAGAGAAAACCAATGATGGTGAAGATGACATAAAGATGGAAGAACTGACGGCAGCACTAGAGAAAATCAAGATGGGCAAAGCAGCAGGGCATGATGGTATAACACCAGAAATGGTTAAGTACATGGGAGCATCAGGCGACCTATTACTCTTAAAGGTCCTACAGGCAGCATGGTGCAACAAGACCATACCAAAGGATTAGGAGATTGCCATCATAACACCAATTTTCAAAAAGGGTGACAATCGACAATGTGGAAACCATAGAGGCATATCCCTTCTCAGTGTCCCTGGTAAAATCTACTCTAGAATCCTAGAGCAGAGACTCCGACGCCTAGCTGAGCCACAATTGGATGAGGTCCAGTGCGGATTCCGAGCAAACCGAAGTACTCAAGACCTAATCTTCACACTCAGACAGCTGAGTGAAAAGGCCCTTGAGTATAAGAGTGAGATCCATCTTTGTTTCATAGATCTGGAAAAGGCGTTTGACAGGGTCTCTTGGAGCAAACTTTGGGACTGTTTGGCAAGGAAGAATATTCCAGCACCTCTGATTCATGCTATACAGAGCTTCTACAAGTCTTGCAGAAATTATGTGAGGACAGCAAACCATAAATCAGAAGAGTTCAGGACCACCACTGGTGTAAGACAAGGTGATATCCTATCACCTTACCTCTTCATACTCCTTATGGACGATGTCATCAAGGCATGTAAGGAGAGAACAAGAAAGTATTCAGTGGGGTACTGGAAGATGAGACAGGTCTATATTTCGGAGCTGGCATTTGCTGATGATGTTGCCCTGATTGCTAAATCAGAGGCACATCTCCAATCCAACCTGCAAGTCTGGAAGGAAGAGCTGGAGAAGAGAGGGATGGTCATAAGCAGCTCTAAAACAAAATCCATGGTGATATCACGAGAAGAAAGAAAACATCAGATTAAGTTGGGAGTACATGTCCTGGAGCAGGTCGACCACTTTAAATATCTCGGAGCTATTATAGACCGAAAGGGAGGCATCAAAGAAGAGTTGGCCACTCGAAAAGCAGCGGCTGGGAGACTTTTTCAGGCCATAAATCGTGGATTCCTCAGCAAGAAAGAGGTTGGTAAGAAAACGAAGATGGCTGTATACCGCTCCACCTATGTCCCAGTCTTGACATATGGATGCGAGTTGTGGGCAATGACTACAACCCACAAAAGCCAGATCCAAACCTCAGAAATGAGGTATCTGAGGAAAGTGGTTGAAGTAACAAGAAGAGACATGGTCCGCAACCAGACGATACGTCAAGGCCTAAAATCCCACCCGCTGCAGACCCAAATAGAACAGTCCCAACTGAGATGGTTTGGTCATGTCTGCAGAATGTGAGAAGATCGGCTACCACGACAAGCATGGGAAACAAAGAGCCAGGGATCCAGACCTCCAGGACGACCCAGAGTCCGCTGGGAGGACAACATTGGACAATCTTTGAAGGACCGAGGATTAGAATGGAACCAGGCCAGGAAGAAGACAGCTGATAGAATGGTCTGGCGCTCTCTCTTCCAAACCTCTACACCTCACGGTAGAAGGGGAACGACTAAGTAAGTAAGTAAGTAAGTAAGTCTTTGTTGTTCTCCATGTCTCAGAGCCATAAAATAGGACTGACTTCACATTTGAGTTGAAGACTCTTATTTTCGTATTGGATCCGATTTTTCTTGATCTCCATATATTTCCCAAATATAGGGCATTTGTTATGCGCGCCTTAAATGATCAGCCAATCGGATTTGAATATGTTGCATGAATTAGCTAATGCAAAATTTCATACATTAATTTGTCTGAAAATGGGTTGTGCACATCCTCTTGCCCATAGGTACAAACTAACGAAAATGTCAGTAAACTCATATAACACCGTGTTCTCAATGTAACAATCATTACTTTTACCAGAAAGTAATCTTTTATCTGGGTCTGTCCAGCAGTTGTCTAACCGTATTCCAAGCTTTGGTGATGCGCGTACCAGCGACTTATCAGTGAGTAAGCACTGCTCTGAGGCAATTTACTTGTAATATGTATACTGATATCGCTGCGCCCCCGATAGCGAACATGATTAGGTCGCTGCCACTCCTTGCAACGCACGGAGAAATGGGTAACAACTAGTAATGTCTACTTAAGCATAAAAAGGGCATACAGAGGAAAATATATAATAGATATACAAAATAAAAGAAACACAAGTGCAACAAATGAAAGCACAAAATAAAATCAGTACCATAAATGTAGCGATATTGCCGGAGTGAAACAAAGATCGATAGGGGCCGCCCCGTTCTGTCACAGAGGATCAGGTAAACAGACATGACGAATTAATACATGAAGAAGTATAAACAAGTGACTGGGCACGTAATTGTGTTCTCTAAAAATGAGAAATAAGTAGATAGTGGAAGAGAGAGAAAACATGAATAGGGACATGACCAATAACGTCACAGATGACATTATATAAGCAATATTGACAAAATGATTTGACAAGGCATATATTACGATTATTTGTTTTTTTCCTATGTGTTTATAACGTTTATTTGTAAATTACTTTTATAAAGTGTTATTTGCTGCTTTACTGTCTTCTTTTGAATTTCCTATTAGATACATTATGTCTTTGTAAAATTATTAATTGAAAAAAAAATATTAATAGAGCCATCTTTTTGCGATTCATTCTTTGAGTAGTATTTTAGTTATTCTGTGTGATTATGTGTGCACTTCTGTGGATTATCTTCTTCTTCTTATTCCTCGTTCGTCCTGAACAGGACGTTGGTTGCGCTGTGTCCGTTTACAGCGAAGCTGCGATATTTGCGCCTTTCGACCGACACATCCAACTTCAGCACGGCATTTTTGGGGACCGGGTTTGCCTTCCCTCTTCGATCCCTACTCTCTCAGCCAGACTGCAGTGATGCAGCCTGTTTCCAGGACAACCACTTGGAGGTGGAGTAGGGTCTTGGTCAGCTCTGGTTCGCCTACTCTGACGCAAGCAGTCAAGCTATGGGTCGCTGACTGCATTCATCACTTGTGCTGCGTCTTCAGTCCCCTATGGATTATCTGATTTACGTTTTTCTTTGTCGTTTATTGATTAATTGTGTATGTGTTTTTGTTTGTTTGTTGTCAGACGTCAAGAATACACAGTGGGAGTTCCTTCATGAGTGCTCTAGGTTTAGTTTTTAGGATTCCTCCCATTGACGTGCCTCTCCAGTCAAAGCTGACTATAGAGATAATGGGGTCATGAACCGTGTTTTGCCTGGTGTTGCTTATGACGTCTACTTTTCTGACCTACTTGTTGTTAGAGCCTATTTTCAGATAATATGAGGCGACACCGTAAGGGATATCTCCACTTGGTGCAATCGACAGTTCCGTCCTCCCAGAATGCTGGACTTACTTCTTTATGTCTCTATGCACATATCTTTAAACTTCAGCTGCTGGCTCTGGCTGATTGTGTGTTTGTTGTTTGTTTTTATTTTTTGGCCAGGGCCCAAGTTTGGGGTCAACAGTAAATGTTATCCAGTTGACTGTTGTTTAGCACTTTCTTACAACCCATGTACAACAAGCATGTAAACTCACCGACTTTTACCTCTTTTCTGTGTTCGCTACACAGCCAGACCTTGACGTTGGCACCTTTTATTGATTTTTCTCCACTATTGCATCGTCGTTTCCTTCATACTGACATGTTAAGATGCAGTTTAGTGTTATTGTAAGGGGCGTAATTTTTTTTTACCAAGGGACGCAATTTACTTTTACAAGTTTATCATATCATTTAAAGTATTACAATTTAAAACGTCTTTATTTGCAAATACTTTTTAATTACAAGATGTAAGTAACTAAATTCTTTACAGTCGTTAAAGAAATGTTTTGTGACATACGATTAATATGAGAATATGTATTTATATTTAATAATAAATAAATAATTATACACTGGGCTCATATCCAGGCAAGTAAATATGTATAAAGCCTGTTTCCCTTAACGGTACTATTTCTAAACAATCTAAAGTGTATTTTTGACTGGCACGTAGTGCTGCCTAAACTAAAGTTGTGGTGTACGTGTACGACAAGACCCCTAGTGAGCCCGACAATGACCTTATGTCTCTACCATCCCCTCCACCAAACATTATTATATGACGAGGTAAGAGGAGCTTTTATTACATTGAGACATGTATAGAAATTAAAAGACAGTGAGTCGAACTCAAAAATAATCTTCAACTGACATATTAAGTCGCAGTGTATGGCTCTGAAACTTAGAGAACAACGAAAACGTAAAAGAAGCAGTAGGTGAACCTGTTTTAAACGTACGTTGAAATCTCTTTGAAAAACTGACCACTAATTAGTCGCCAATTTGGCTTCTACTGCGTCGCGTTTCAGACTACATAAATCCTAACGCTGAATCCCTAACCGTTATCCTGGTTATGTTTTTTTTTTTAAATGTTGTTGAACAAAATGTCAGTTCTATCAACACTCTTCAACTCTCCAACGAGCCATAGCCTGTCAACAAACAAATACCAAGTCCCCCTGTCACGTGACACCCGCTCAAGGTTTTCCACATCTACTTTATCTTTGTTGATCTGTCACCAGTTCTCTTCTCCATTTGTTCTTAGGTCTACTTCTACTTCTCTGACCTTGGGGATTCAAGGACAAGGACTGTACGGTTATAATGTCAACATGTTTAGCGAGTGGGTGGCCAGTCTCTCGCCAGCGTCTTCTTCCCATCCCTTGTTACACTGTCTCTTGATTGGTTCTTGTCATCAATTCCACATTGGTGACCTTGTCGTACCATTTCAATCCTACTACTCTACCCAAGTATCCTATTATGTTAATTCATCACAACTAATTTGGTTCATGTAACTAATTTGAACATCGATCTAAAGAAGACAAAGGTCATGACGCTCAATGAGAGCAACCCCGAACTCATAACAGTAAGGAATCAACAACTGGAACAGACAGACACCTTCACATACCTAGGATGCATAGTAACACCAGATGGTGGAGCAAGCAAAGACACCAACAACAGAATGAACAAAACAGAAACATCCTTTTATAGCCTAAACAACATCTGGAAGTTCTCTCAGTACAGCACAAGCACAAAATTAAGATTATATTAGAGCTGTGTGCTTGTTGTGCTTCTTTATGGTGCGGAATGCTGGAGAGTAACAGAGACGAAAATGTCGAAATTGTCCTCTTTTCACACAACCTGCCTAAGAAAAATTTTTCGAGTCTTTTAGCCGAATACCTTCACCAACCAAGATCTGCTTACTCGGAGCAAGCAAGAGGACATGCACACCATCATAGCTGGCAGACGCTAGAGTTGGGTTGGCCATGTCCTCAGAAGAGACCCCGATGCCATCACAAGAACAGCTGTGCTTTGGACTCATGAAGGAAATCGAAAGAGAGGCCGACCAAAAACAACCTGGCGGAGGACTGTGGAGGCTGAGATGCAAAGAATGAACCAGAGTTGGGGCACTGTACGAAATATGGCCACCGAACGAGCAAAGTGGAACCAATTTGTTGTTGCCACTGACTGCTTTGACGGTCGGCGGCTAAGGATCAAAGAAGAAGAAGAAGATCACAACTAATTAGGTGTTATTTAATAGACAAATATTCCTATCCAGGTTTTATGAGCAGCATGATGAATGTACCAACATTGAGCTTCAGTAAGTAAGATGCACGCTTGATTTCTCTTGTTGCTTGGACGTATTCATGTTGTTTTTGTTTTCCTAAAGAATCAGGTAGCCGGCCCAATGTTCGACCTTCTTCAGTCGCCTTCTGCAGGATACATTGTTACTATTCTGTCGGGCCCCCGTATCACACTAGAGTGTATGGGGTACCATGTTTTCATTAACTGGAGCGTAATGGGTATTATATTTTTATAACTTGGAGCGGATGAGGTACAATGTTTCTATAATTTGGAGTGTATTGGGTACAGTATTTCTATACTCAAATAGTATTGTGTATTATGGGGTTGTTGTTATTTAACTAGGGCTGCTGAGTCTCTCGCTCTTTAGCAGCCAATACCAAGTTGAAGACTCCTTGGTATTATCTACACTGTAGATCCTGGGGCTTTTCTGTCATGCTGAAACGTGTTGAGTTTAAGTCATGAGCCCCAGTTTCTCCAGCTTGGCGTGCATTTAAAGGATCGTCACATCTTGTACCAAGCTAGGAGGAAGAAGCACGTGACATACTGTGCATTCCTCGTCAAAAAGCGGGCTCTCCAAATATGCAGAGTTACAGTATATATTGCATATACTTTATGGGGGAGGGGGGGGGGAGTCAGCATTTTGTGACGATAGGGGGTGGGGGATGGAAAACGTGACGTCATATTCTCTTCTTTCATACATGATGTTCCTTCCTTTATCCACAATAGTTAACTGTTATCCGCAATAGTTAACTTTCATCCACAATAGTTAACTTTTATTCGCAATAGTTAACTTTCATTCACAATAGTAAACTTTTATTCGCAATAGTTAACTTTCGTCCACAATAGTTAACTGTTATCCGCGATTGTTAACTGTCATCCTCAATAGTTAAATGTTATCTGCAATTGTTAACTTTCATCCACAATAGTTAACTTGTATTCGCAATAGTTAACTACTCCTTCGTAGACGACTTATAATATTAGTATGATCTCAGCTGAAATATCAGTTACTTGTTATAAACTTTAACTCGTGTGGTGAGATGGAAGTTATATAGAAAAAAAAATACAGCCCCCATAACTGGAGAAGCGAGCTGGTGAACTAGTGGTAGGGATGGTACAGGACAAGCCAGGTGGTTAACTGCACATTCTAGCTGGTAACTGTTAAAGAGAGCTATGATGTAAGTCACCGTCTCGCTAGACCCATCTTATGCTCCAAGGGTATCTCTATTAATAGTTGGTGTCAAACACATTTCGTTTATTATCCCAACCGATTAAAAATATTAAATAATTTTGAATTCCACACACGAACAACAATTTAGAACTGTAACTGGAATTTTCACAAAATCAATCAACTGCAATGTATAAAAATATATCAATACACCTTAATAATTAAAGTAGAAATTTAGTCAACATTGCAGATAAGTATTTACAAAAATTACAAACTGAAATTTTAATAATGTGTCATTGTCTTTTTAATCAGATCGGCCATTTGTTGATTTCTGGAGTTTGCTTCTTAAATGAGCGTGTACTGACCTCCTTCATTTCCTGTCGCCATAGACATTACCAGTGTGCAGATGAAACGTAAGAAAGTCGTAAGAGTGATTAATCTCCCGTTCGATGCTCGCCACTGTTCAGGATGAAGGGTCAAAGGCGGCTTGACATGAAAGACCGAGAGTCCTTAAAAAAAATAGCGATAGAAAGAGCTAATTTGACAGACGAAAAAAGTCAAGAAAACAAAATGATAAAAAACAAGTGTGTAGTACAGTAATTCATGTCCAGGGTCAGCTGTTGTAGTTAAACTAGATATGGCAAACTTTCAACGTCCCGAACTGCTACATTGAGGCAAAGGCGATGTCTGGAAATGTCGGACTTAGAGTCTTTCTATCGCGGACTTGCAATGTTTAACGCGAATGTTATAATAGTGGGCGTAGATAAGTCAATGGCAAACTGGAACGAAGGTCAACTGTGATGATGGTAAGTAAGGTAACTGGACCCATGTCTTGATTAAAAAATGTCAATGGTTTATTTACGATAACGAACCCGTGGACATCATAGTACATAATAATCAATCACACAAATGGCTGTGTCGCATCATATCGATAACTTCATCGTAAATATGGCTCGACTTTCATAAGTGTTGAACATTTCAAGTACACCTATATTTGATGGACCTCCTAAACGAACCTTATGGCTAGAAGATCCCTTTACTAATCATCTTTATATACATGAGACGCCGTACAATTCACTGGTAAACTCGTCAGTGTATTTTCAGACCAAATATATTTCAGTAGAGGATCAGTTCTCACTTGCAGCGGGTTCTCAATGACCACGTCGAAGCCCTAACTGGATCTTACTGATAATACAGAAGACGCGTATCACTCGAAGATACTTACATATATATATTTACTGTTAACACTTCCTCCTGGAAGGTAGCTCAATCACTATAATAAAATATTCCCACTATATGGGGCTCTAGGACCAGACCAACGTCTGTCGTATAACACGGCATTTTGTCTCTGCCTACTGCGTCATGCAGTGATTAGCAACAATGTCAATTCAAACGCACCCAATATGTGCTCTTCCGTGCGCAACTAATTTAAAGTTAGACTTGTGTCAACTTCAATACTGTTAAGTCCCACACCCTTAAACACCTAGGGTGAAAAAGGACGTAACAGTTTACCTCAACCTCCGGAGGAAAAACAATGCATTTATTTTTTTTTCTTGAATTATCTCGTAGAGGTCAATCAAATTATATTATACATCACACCAATATAATTATCATTAAGAAAGTAATAATAGTGAAGAAAGAGATTTGAAGCTTAATTTAACTCAAATAAACAAAAGGCAATGGAAGAAACTGTACAACCACTATCAACTAAAATGTGGCAAATGTAGGAACAATAGATGAAATAAGGAATAAGGGTGATAATAAACAAACAAAATGTTAAAAGAAAAATCTTTCAATAAATGAACTCAAATAAATGGAATATGAATGCATAGAACCATGAACTAAAAATGAGGAGGGATGAAAATAAAATACTCGAATCAAACAACACTCCTAAAATAGCGAAGGAATAATTAGCGATACTAATAAAGCACGAATGCTAATATGGTACCTGAGATATGTTATGCGCGAAAATAATACGCGCTATGGACTAGCAATCATCTAGTTATAATTTTGCAATATTCATATAGTAAATATCTAACTTAATTAAGTTAGTTGAATTGTAATAAATGTAGAATAACGTTCACCGCATTAAAATGTTAGTAATCCGAACTGGGGTAATTTTAAAAACATGTAATGAAGTCGTAATGTTATATTTGAAGACTCAATATTTTTACCATGTTATGTTTGAGCGTAAATGTAATTACGTTGAAATGTCAAGTTCACATTATAGCACGTTATTTCTAAGTTCAAGTTGTCTTAACTTATCACTGGAAAAATGTATATGTAAAATCGCTGTAATGTCATTGTATGCGTAAAGATAGCATAAAAAGTTAATGTAAATGTATTGACGGTGATATGTAGTAATAAAACAATATCACTAAATGAAGACATGTTCATGTTCCATTAAGTAGTACGTCACAATCGAGGACTTGTCAGCGTAGAGGGGTTACTCTTTGTAGGGCGCATAGGTTCGCTCGACTCATGAGGACAACGGGAAGGAACATCAGCAAGTACGTTTTCCGAACCAGGGATTGTTCTGATCATAAAGTGGTACGGCTGTAAAGCGATTGCGTAACTCGTAGATTTTGATGACTTCACATCTCTGTTGTTAAGAGCTATAAGGGTGAGCTGATCCGTCTCCACGAAAAAGTGAGCACCTAACAGGAAGCGTTGCAGCTTGGTTATTGACTAAACCATAGCCAACAACTCTTTATACAAGACTGAGTAATTGCGTTCTGTATGCGTTAATTTTCTAGAAACGTACATCACTGGGTGGAATGTACCTGAGTAATCCTGTAGTTATGCTGCGCCGATTCCAAAATTTGACGCGTCGCTGCGGAGCACAAAAGTTAGGTCTGCATTAGGCACCCGTAAAACAGGTGCGGCAGAAAAAAAGTGATTTAATAATATCTAACGTGATTTGATGTTCTGGCGACCACCGAATCATGTTAGCAGAGACCTTTTTTAACAATGTAGAGAAAGGTGCAGTGATGGTAATACGTGTGGAATAAACCTCCTATAAAATTGAATTAACCCCAAAAGACTTCTAACCTGTTTCGTAGTCTTAGGTGCAGTGATATTAAGGATTTTGGAAACATTATTGTCTTCAGTGTGTAAAAGACCGTGGCCAACACGATGACCCTAAAAGGAAATGTCATGCAAACCAACATATGCTTTTGATGGTTTAGCCGTCAGATTATAAGAACGAATAGTGGATAATAATGAGCTTAATCCACGAAAATGATCATCCCAGCAGTCACTAAAATGACAAATGTCATCGATATAGGCAATGACATCGAGGCGATGAGATAGAATACGACGCATCATGCGTACGAAAGTAGCCGGAGCGTTAACAAGTCCAAATGGCATAAAGTTCAATTGAAATAGCCCACGTGGGGTAGAAAAAGCAGTGAGTGGCTTGGACTGATCTGTCAATGGGACCTGCCAATAGCCCTTTGACAGATCCAGCTTAGTGAAAAAATAGACCTATAAAGTTTCACAAGCAAGTCTTCCAATAGTGGTAAAGGTTCCACATCAAATTGGGTAACTTTATTTAATTTTCGATAGTCGACACAAAGACGGATGTTATTATCTTTCTTACGAATAATAACCATTGATGAAGAATACGGAGAAGTGAATGTTCAATTATCTTAAATCGAAGCATCTCATCCAATTCCCTGTCAACCTGAGTCCGAAAGTGAAGAGGAATGGGATAGGGGCGGACGCGAATAGGTGTGTCGTCGGTCAGTAGAATGTCATGATGAATGACTGAAGTACGACCAGGGATGTCAGTGAGGACATCTTGATAAGATTGGAGAAGATAAGAGATTTGCTGACGCTTATCAGCAGACAGATCAGGAGAAATGGACACGTCACTCCAAGTTTCTGTAGAATGAAGTGGGACTACCGGGATAGGTAAAGGTACCCCAGGAAAAGAAGACTCATCTTCCTGAATAACCGACAAAGCGGTATAAGGGTGGCGACAAGGTGTAGGGTCGTCAGTCGCCTGAAACACTGACTGAAGATAGTCAGGAAGGGAATGAAATTCTTTTAACATATTTATGTGAAAATGTTTTATGTTTACCCATGATATCGACGATGTAATCGACATCGGAAATTCTAGAAATGATTTGAAAAGGGCCTTTTCAGGCAATGAGTAGACGATTGCCTTTACGAGGGAGTAAAACATTGGCCTCGTCACCAGGATAAAGCTGGCGAAGATGTCGATATCTGTTAGCAAAGACTCTAGCTTTTTCTTTTGCTAATTCAGATGATGTGGTAGCTAACCTACATGCAACAATAATTTTTTTCCTCAAAGAAATTAAATATTCATAAGAGGATTGGGTGTCATCTGTAACATCCTCTTCAGTGAGTATGTCGTGAAGCAATGACATGGGACCGCGAGGTTAAGCACCGAAGGCGATCTCAAACGGCGAAAAACCTGTAATTTCATTTCGCACCTCACGATAATCGAAAAGAGGAGCAGGTAATACTCTGTCCCAATCTTGAGGATGATCATTAGTAATTTTACCCAACAATTGTTTTAGTGTCCTATTTTGGTGCTCAGTTAACCCATTTGACATGTCGTGATATATGCTACTAAGTAATCTATCAATGTGTAGCATAGCCATGACCTAGGACATGGATTCAGATACGAATTCTGCTACATTGAAACAAAGGCGATGTCTGGAAATGTCGGGCTTAGAGTCTTTCTGATGCCGACTTGCAATGTTTAACGCAAATGTTATAATAGTGGGCGTAGATAAGTCAACGGCAAACTGGAACGAAGGTCAACTGTGATGATGGTAAGTAAGGTAACTGGACCCATGTCTTGATTAAAGAATGTCAACGGTTTATTTACGATAACGAAGACGTGGACATCATAGTACATAATAATCAATCACACAAATGGCAGTGTCTAATCACATCGATATCTTCATAGTAAATATGGCGTAGTTAAATATATGACATCAGTCAAGAACTTGCTCGACTTTCATTAGTGTTGAACATTTCAAGTACATCTATATTTGATGGACCTCCTAAACGAACCTTATGGCTAGAAGATCCCTTTACTAATCATCTTTATATACATGAGACGCCGTACAATTCACTGATATACTCTTCAGTGTATTTTCAGACCAAATATATTTCAGTAGAGGATCAGTTCCCACTTGCAGCGGGTTCTCAATGACCACGTCGAAGCCCTAACTGGATCTTACTGATAATACAGAAGACGCGTATCAGTCGAAGATACTTACATATATATATTTACTGTTAACACTCCCTCCTGGAAGGTAGCTCAATCACTATAATAAAATATTCCCACTATATGGGGCTCTAGGACCAGACCAACGTCTGTCGTATACCACCGGCATTTAGTCTCTGCCTACTGCGTCATGCAGTGATTAGCAACAATGTCAATTCAAACGCACCCAATATGTGCTCTTTCGTGCGCAACTAATTTAAAATTATTATTTATATATAAACCATTATTACTTACACTGATGCGTACCCTTTTAACAGAAGGTAGACTTATGTCAACTTATATACTGTTAAGTCCCACACCCTTAAACACACAGGGTGAAAAGGGACGTAACACATGGCAACAAAGGAAATTTAGAAGAAAAAATTATGGAAACAGTGGAGCTACTCCTACCATACCTCGTAGAAAGAGTTTGGAGTAAAATGGTTACTTGGAATGATGAGTTTGTGGGGAACATGAGAGATAGTGAGCAAAACCAAAAAAAAGTAGATCTCTTATCAAAGAACCTAATAAAAACAATAACATAACTAAGCTAACCATACTAAATGGGTACAAAAGATTCTAGAGCCATCAAAGTAGTTCAGTGGAACTGTAGGGGTGTCAGGAAGAACCTGATGTCTCTTATGGGACAGTATAATGAGGCAAAACTCATCTTTGCAATACAAGAAACCCTCCTGAACCCGAAACAGAAAGTGAACTACCAAGGATATATAACACTTAGAAATGATAGACATGAGGGAAGAGGAGGGGGCGTGGCCTTGTTAATACATAAAGACTACAAAATATTAAATTGGGAACAATTCAACACAGAAAATATTGAAGGAATAAGTATAACATTAGACAGTGAGCCAGATAACTTAAAAATAATAAACATTTATAGCCCCAAGGGTAATAGAACCGATAGGTACATTGCCACATTTAACACACAAATAGACCAAAGAACATTATTGGTAGGTGACTTTAATGCACACCACGAGGCATGGGGTAACAACAATAATGATCCAGCAGGAAAAGACTGTTGGACTACATTGAAAGTGCTGAGCTAATCATACTAAATGATGGCTCAGTGACAAGGGTTAACCCATGCAACAATGGAGGAGATGCAGCAATAGATATAAGTATTATAACACCAAACCTAGCCTCTGCTAAATGGGAAGTACTGAATGACTCCAGCTCAGACCACTTACCCATAGAAATAAACCTAAACGACAAATATACAACTAGTCCAAGAAGCTCGAAACCTACATTCAACCTAAAAAAAGCAAACTAGGAGTCCTTCCAATTGGAGCTAAGTAAACTAAGCATAGATCAAATTGAATCTAACAGTATAGATATATTTGCAGAAAAACTTACAAATTAGATTTTTTAAATCGCAATAAAATACACACCAAACAGAAATATGCCTGATCACTTAAAATCAACACAAAAAGGTAAAAATAGGAAAAGAAACAAAGATAAAAATCCAGTACCATGTTGGACCGACAGATGCTCAGAACAACTGAAATTGAGGGAGATTGCCCTGATAATGTATAGAAAAGCCAAAACTGACAAGAATTACACAAACTATACAAAAATAAGAAATGAAACAAATAAAATAATATTCAGAGCTAAAGAAAAGAGTTGAAGAACATTTTGTCAAACATTAAACCATAGGTCACAAGTAACTTCAGTTTGGCGAAAACTAAAAGCAATTAAAGGAGGAAACAACAAGAAACTTAAAATCCCAACAATTAAAATACCAGAGAGAGCTGAAACAGATAGAGAAAAAGCCAACATAATAGCTAAATACTTCTATCAGGTAAGTTCAATAGAAAGTCTAGATAAGGCAGAAATAAATAGGCGGAAAACACTGCTAGAAAAATTAAAAGAAGAAAATATGGACACCACACAGGATGCTAATTATTTAAATGCAGATATTACAGTAGATGAAACAGAAAGAGTTTTAGCAGGAAAAAACAATACCACCTCTGGGAAAGACATTCTGAGCTATGAAATCCTCAAAAAGGTACCAAATACAACTCTAAGGGTGATTGCATCCCTCTACAACAAAATTTTCACACGGGAAAAATACCATTTTCATGGAAAACAGCAGTAGTCATCCCCATACTAAAGCCAGATAAGGAAACACATGATGTCAGCTCATACAGGCCAATATCGTTAACATCGCATCTAGGAAAAATTCTAGAAATAATAGTCAACAGCAGACTAAAATCTCATCTAGAAAAGCATAATTTGTACAGTCCAACCCAGGCAGGCTTTAGAAGCCAACATAGTACAATAGAGCAACTGTTGAGGCTGGAACATGATTTTAAAACAGGCTTCAAAAGGAATGAAAAGACTGTAGCAATATTCCTTGATGTCGCAAGAGCATATGATGAGTGTTGGAGGGAGAGTGCACTACATAAAATCAGGAAATTAGGTATAGTAGGCAAAACTTACCATTAATTAGAAAACTTCCTGCAGGATAGATACTTCACGGTACAAATAAACAATGATAGATCTGAGGTGTACAAACAACAGAATGGAATCCCCCAGGGGTCAGTAATATCACCATCTATTTTTACGATTATGGTCAACGAACTAGGCGACGAGTTTAAAGACTTAACTCTTTAAATCCCAAAAGCCGATATATCGTACTTCCTTCCAGACCCATTTGACCCAATGAAAGTTAAATCAGCTTTTGTATCTTTTGCTCCTTTCTAGAGCTGTTTTCTAATTTTAACAACCCAAAATGTCATTTCTGACAGGAAGTACTTTCATTTGAAATACCTCGTATTTATGGATATGAACATTAAAATTTTTTTTTTTTTTACGAACAACGACAATAAAAAAGAACTGGAGTGGCCATTCTTGTTCGGGCCAAACGCAGCTTTTTCCTTGGGCCTGAAAGAGTTAAAAAACAACCTATGGCAGTTTGCAGATGACGCTGCGATTTGGAGAACGGGAAGAAATCTCCCATTCCTCTATAAAACAGTACAGAAACAAATAGATAAAGTATCTGACTGGATGAACAAGTGGGGATTTAATCTAAACGTTTAAGAAGAAATAGGAATGGTCTTCAGTAGAGGGCGTGTAATTAAAAACAATATAATTGACATAAGCATTAATGATCAAAAAGTATGCACAACAAAATCAACTAGATTTCTTGGTATGGCACTAGACCAGCAACTAAACTGGAACAAACACATAGACCTATTAATGCAAAGCAGTAGGGGACTTATTAACATGCTAAGATATATGAAAGGAAGTGGTTGGGGAGCCTGCAATGAGACAATGTTAACCTTCTATAAATCATTTATTAGGGGCAAACTTGACTATGCCAGTGTTGTCTATGCATCAGCCGCCCAGAGCAATAAGAAAAAAAACTAGATACAGTCCAAAACCAGGCACTGTCAATAATAGCAGGTGCCTCAAAGGGAACATCAGCAGATGCACTAGAAGTAGGGCTAGGCATTATACCCCTGGGGCTAAGGTGAAAAGAACTGATATTCAGCAACTGGGCAAGAGTGGCAAAAGATCCAACTCACCCAACACACAAAACCTTTGATAGGGGTAACCAGTACATAGGCCACAATCCATTAAACCATAACAGATACACGTCAGGGTGGAAAACAATGGATGAAGCGGAACAATACCCAGACCTATTTAATACTTACTTAGTCGTTCCCCTTCTACCGTGAGGTGTAGAGTTTTGGAAGAGAGAGCGCCAGACTATCCTATCGGCTGTCTTCCTCCTGGACTGGTTCCATTCTAGTCCTCGGTCCTTCAAAGATTGTCTAATGTTGTCCTCCCAGCGGACTCTGGGTCGTCCTCGGGGTCTGGATCCTTGGCTCTTTGTTTCCCATGCTTGTCGTGGTATCCGATCTTCTCCCATTCTGCAGACATGGCAAAACCATCTTAATTGGGACTGTTCTACTTGGGTCTGCAGGGGGTAGGATTTAAGGCCTTGACGTATCATTTTGGTTGCGTACCATGTCTCTTCTTGTTACTTCAACCACCTTCCTCAGATACCTCATTTCTGAGGTTTGGATCTGGCTTTTATGGGTTGTAGTCATTGCCAATGACTCGCATCCATATGTCAAGACTGGGACATAGATGGAGCGGTATACA
>JAMPIV010000923.1:600000-783413 GCA_024509875.1 Oreohelix idahoensis
GGATGTAGAGAGGAAATCTCTCATCAAGAATTTTAAGTGGGGAGAAAGCCCCAAGAGAAAAATTGGTAGCGGTCGTTTTGTGCATGATAATTCTGGGAGGAAAAATCATCACTATAAAGCTTCGAGTGGAAGAGACCATACCGGTGCATGGACAAATAGGTCCACACAATTAAAGGTCCATATGTAGCTTTGTTAAGAACGTGGACTGATGAAAAGGCAGAGGAAAACATTACATCTTCATACCAATATGTGAATGAGCTGACCACTCGTTTAAAAACTGGCTGGAAACTTGCCAATGAAAATTTGAAACAAGCCAGGAAGAAACATGCTGCCTATTATAACAGGAAGGCGAAAGACAGAAATTTGGCTGTGGGAGAGAAAGTACTGCTTCTTTTGCCCGGGAGTCAGAATAAGTTACAAATTGGATGGCAGGGTCCATATACAGTTTTAGAGAAGGTGTCTAGAACAAATTATAAGATAGATAAGAAGGGGAAAGAAAAAATCTATCATGTGAATCTCCTGAAGAAATATTTGGAAAGAGAACATCAGGAGGAGACACACTTGTTGACCTTGTCCATCGCCATGGAGATGAAAAAGGAACCACTTTCATCATTTGAGTATCCATTACACCCCTGTGAGACAGCAGCACAGGTGAAAATCAGTACACATTTAACGAAAACTCAGAAAGAGAGAGTGCAACAGGTTCTAAATAATCATGCAGAGGTGTTAACAGACCGACCAGGGCATACAAACCTATTGGAATATGATATGAAACTGATAGACCCCACACCTGTCTGTATGAAACCATATTCGATTCCGTTTGCTAAGGAGAAAGCTTTGAAGGAAGAGATAGACTATCTATTGAAGGAGGGAATTATTTCACACAGTGAATCCTCATATAGTTCCGGTGTTGTACTCTTAAGGAAGCCCTCTGGAGAACATAGACTCTGTATAGATTACAGGAGACTGAATGCTATTACAGAAGGACAGGTGGATCCATTGCCGGATACAAATCAGCTGTTTGCCAGACTAAATAAAGCTAAATATTTCTCAAAAGTGGATTTGAGTAAAGGATACTATCAGATTCCAGTAAAGCCTGAGGTTAGACCATACCTAGCCTTTTAGTACCTCAGAAGGACACTATGAGTTTAATAGATTGCCATTTGGATTGAAGAATGCGCCTAGTGTCTTCTCTAGAATGATGAGAAAATTGTTGGATGTAAACATTTCGGAGGAACGTAATGAATCCCTGAGTTGCCTCTTTGATTGAGGATATTCCGAATGTTTCATACAGGATAATAAGAAGATTATGGGATCCACTACGAAAAACTCTGCTATCACCAGGTATATGTTATCTCCTCATAACGTACATTTTGAGGGAAATATAATGTTCTCTGGACATGTCATTGCGCAGACTCAGAGAAGAGAAATGGTGAATACGGGTTGCGAAGCAGCATTAAGACAAGCACTCACACTTGCGGCTGTTCAGTAACATAACCGAAATATATTATTGGTTGTAGAAGTCTGAGGCAGATTTCATGAGTAGTGCCTACTCTGAATGGACCCAACTACATAAAACCATGATAGCACCACAGCAGAGTAAAGTCAAGTTGACTTACATTTATCTATGTGTATATAGAATAAAGGACTGACATGGGATGTCTGTTTTAAGAGGGGAGGTGTCGTGAAATATTCTAATCCACATATATAAATTATCAGGTAAATATAAAGCCTAATAAATACATTTAATAAAGAAAAGAGCAATGGTAAAATAACAGTGCTGTCACAATGACTGTACTCGAAATCCCCCTTTTGTTTTATGCTTCGTCTGCAAATTGTAACGCTTTCACGTTGATAGTAAAAGCCTACTGTATTATTACCCGCGTTCTTCAATGAAACGTGTGCTGTATTTCTTGCAAAAACATTGAGATACCAAGCTGAACAATGACCTAATTTTAATATTTCATTCATTCCATTTTATACACGGCGTAACTAAAGACAGATGGACTAAAGGATAGAGAGAAGGGAGAGGCATAAAGCCGAACACGTGCAACACAAAACACGCGTCGCGCGATACACAATTACTACTATCACGCGTGTAAGGCCACATGCACTAACTTTTTCGGACGGACAGTGATAAAAACACTAACCTTCCCAGAGTTAGGTTTTTAAATCCTGAAAAACTCTTATTAGAAAGATGACAATAGATGGGTTTACGTTTGAAAACATTACAGTACCCAGACAGCACATCTTCGAAACAGGAGGTAGAAGGAATTGCATATTTTGAACGCAGCATTTTAGCTCTATTAAATATATATATTTGGGTTCCTTAGGGTTTGCTGACAAAGAATATGTACAACGTTATGCAAATAGTCTAGGAATTAACAAGTTATAGCCAAAATAAAATGATGGTGCTGTCAGACAACACCCAAAATCAGAATCGCTCAGTGGTAGATTTTTTTACACCACCATTGTACGGGAAATGGGCCACAAGTTACATTTGAACTGATTGGCTGGAATGATATGTAAGGCTAAACACGATTAGTCGGACTATAAATGCTATCCTTGGTTGTTAGGGGAGACGTAGGAAGTGAAAATTTTTTCAAACACTTGTCGAAACGTGGCTCCATTGGCCAGACTCGCTGATATACTCACTTAGGAGCGTTAGTTCGAGACCACTAGTTCAAATAAGCTTGATAAAGCAACAGTGCGTTGAAGCCAGCTCATATTTTTGCTAAATAAAAGCCTGGAACATAAGCAGATGGGAATTTGTGCCAGTATTTGTGCCAGAATTCATTGCTAATCAACGTATCTGTGTTTGTTTCCATGAATTGTGATAAGCTTGAAACATTCAGTATCTTTTAATGAAAATTGAATGTGAATTGTTAATTTATGCCTGTATATATGTGTAGTTCAGTAGCAAACATGATGTAAAGCCTATAATGCTCCAGCCTGAACAGAAGGTGTCGGAGGAAAGTAAAACGGCATGGAATGGCCAAACAGTACACTGACACCTAGATGATTGACTAGAAAGAAATAATGCTGGAAGTGCAGAGGCGTAGTAACCATTAAGGAGGTTAATACTGGTATAAAGTATTTCAGATGAAGCTGACAGTTGGCCTAACGCTCTGAACTCAATGTTTGTGATGTATTGTGCTCAGTGTAAAAAGAGAGTATAAATTAGTTATGACGTAGAAGGTACATCCTTCTTGTTTTCAGGGACCGTGGTCTTGATGGTATTGAGCAGCACCTGGTCAGAGCTTTGCTGAATCCAGAGTCGGACAGCATACTCCTTGGTCCATTTAGCTATCAGTGAGGTAGGTGTCTCCAGAGCACAGGGGAGAAATCGAGCAGAGGAATCTTTTCCTGCCGCCATCACGCAAGATAAGCTGATGTGGCCAGCTGAGCTCAAAATTATGTACCCCCATCTTAAAATAACATTGTAACATAAACTTAAGAGGGGAAGTAAATTGTTTTAATATCAGGAACTGAGAACATCTCCAATACTAGTTCCAATAAAGACAAAACTATTGAAGTCATGATGACAAATACCAACAGAGCTTGAACAAAACAAAACCAGTATTACCTCATATTACTACTACACAACTGACACACATAGGATACTTTTAATAATATATGTCACTACAATATTCATATTGATAAATTCTGTACATATAACTTGTAATTAAAATTGATTGTGATTCCTGGTTCCCTTTGTATTTGAATCAGGACACATATTCATTCATGACAGAAATGAATACATATTGTTATTTGAAAAGTTATCAGTGACTCCTTTAAGATATCCTTGTAGAGTGTTTTATGTATGTGAGTGTCACAGTGTTGTCAAGTGTGGTGGAATAAATTAAATTGTTTATCTGTCTGTTGTTGTTATGACTTACACTTCATCATACACATACCCTAGACATACAACGTAGTCATCACACTATTCCAGAATAATTCTGACTGAGATATATATATATGTGGCAGCAAGTAAGGTTATCTATAATACACTACTCTTATTAGATATAGATACCTTCACAGCTGATCTCAGTCAGTACACTAAGTCCCCTATAAATATTTATAACATCCCACTTCACCACAGTGGCCAAAGGGAACTTGGAGAAGAACTGTTGAAGACAAGGTTAGGGAAATTGGAATGACTTGGGCACAGCTGAAAAAGACAGCCCAGAATAGAAATTGATGGAGAGCAACTGTTTCTGCCCAATGTTCCACAGGGAACAAAAAGGAATGATGATGATGATTTTGATATCCCCAAGATATCAGAAGATGGATAAGAGAGGAAAAAGAATATTTTATGTACATTTAAAGTTCAGATTCACATATTCTTACCATTTTTATTGAAAAATATGTTCTTGGTTTTAAGTAAACCAAAATTTCTTACATTTGATATATTATTGTGCTTTTAGAGTATTTTAATGCATTTGATGTGAAACCAACTATTCAACTAATTTATATGAAATAAACATCAAAATATTGACAATTTATCTGCCATTTTATTACATAAAATGCTGTTTCACATGAACTATAAGTTGAGTTATAACTCAACACGTGTTCCGGATAGTTCAACACGATTTTACAGCAGACAGCAATTTTTTTTTGCTGTCTCGTAATGTCAGTTTCTTAGAGATGGACCATTTATCTTCATAGATCTAAGAAACTGACATTACGAGACAGCAAAAAAAAATTGCTGTCTGCTGTAAAATCGTGTTGAACTATCCGGAACACGTGTTGAGTTATAACTCAACTTATAGTTCATGTGAAACAGCATTTTATGTAATAAAATGGCAGATAAATTGTCAATATTTTGATGTTTATTTCATATAAATTAGTTGAATAGTTGGTTTCAAATCAAATGCATTAAAATACTCTAAAAGCACAATAATATATCAAATGTAAGAAATTTTGGTTTACTTAAAACCAAGAACATATTTTTCAATAAAAATGGTAAGAATATGTGAATCTGAACTTTAAATGTACATAAAATATTCTTTTTCCTCTCTTATCCATCTTCTGATATCTTGGGGATATCAAAATCATCATCATCATTCCTTTTTGTTCCCTGTGGAACATTGGGCAGAAACAGTTGCTCTCCTTTGATTTTTATTCTGGGCTGTCTTTTTCAGCTGTGTCCAAGTCATTCCAATTTCCCTAACCTTCTCTTCAACAGTTCTTCTCCAAGTTCTCTTTGGCCACCCCACTCTTCTTTTCCCCTGTGGGTTCCAGTCAAGGGCAATTCTGGCTGTGCTTGATTTTTCTCTTCTGATTGAGTATGTCCTATCCATCCCCACTTTCTTACCTTAATTTCTGTTTTGTATAGGCTATTGCCTGCATCTTTTCCTTAGCTCTATATTTGTTATTACATCTGGCCATCTTATGCGGAGGATCCGTCAGAGACATCTATTTACAAATATCTGAAGAAGTAGAAAGCTTTACATATCTGGGTAATAACATTGACAAAGGAGGGGGAACAGCTGGTGACATCTGTTCTAAGATAAATAAAGCCAGATGCACTTTTAATGCCCTTTGACCAATATGGAACTCCTCAGCTATATCTAGAGAGAAGAAAATTAGAATCTTTAACTCAAATGTGAAGTCAGTCTTTCTGAATGGCTCAGAGACATGTCATGTCTTAAAGAGTATCACCTCCTAACTACAGATATTTGTAAATAGATGTCTCCGACGGATCCTCCGTATAAGATGGCCAGATGTAATAACAAATGTAGAGCTAAGGAAAAGATGCAGGCAATAGCCAATACAAATGGAAATTAAGGGAAGAAGATGGGGATGTATAGGACATACACTCAGAAGAGAACAATCAAGCATAGCCAGAGGTGCCCTTGACTGGAACCCACAAGGGAAAAGAAGAGTGGGGAGGCCAAGGAGAACTTGGAGAAGAATTGTGGAAGAGGAGGCTAGGGAATTTGGAATGACTTGGGCACAGCTGAGAAAAGACAGCCCAGAATAGAAATCGATGGAGAGCAGCTTCTTCAGCCCTATGATCCACGGGTAATGGAAAGGAATGATGATGAATGTCAGTCTATTGGCCATTTTAGATTTTTTGTTGTTTCTGGGAATAAAAAAATTTAACAAATTAAACTGACTTGTCAAAAGTCAGTTATTGCCCATTGTTTTGACATTTCGTCGCCTTATAACTACTTTATTCCACTTCAGCTTGTTTTGAGAAAAGCGCTTTCAAAGTTGTTGAGTTACTAGTTGAAAAGAAGGATATATCATATTGAAATGAAATTTTTCATGATAATCTAAACTGTTAACTGTAAGATATTATATGAGAAAATAGATTAAACTATTTTATGCCGATTTATGAACTCCGGTCAATTTTGGCCAAAGGTGGAAATGGAATGAAGCAGTAGTAAGGGGACATTTGTATCATGTATATCAAGTGGATAAAAGTGAGGATATACAAAGTTTAAATTGGGAGGTAACTTTTCATTCACCCTGTCTGTATAACTGAAAAGTTCAACTTGGAATCAGAAAGTACACCCTAAATTTAACCTAATTTGTCAGTCTCTCTCTCTACCTCTGTTACCTAAGTGATTCCAAAAACAAGTACTGCCTTCTAATGCTATCAGCAGGTTTCCTCAGTTTGTGTCATGTCTAACACAAGTGTCTTTTTCTTACTTCTTGTTTCATTCTCATTTCCATGGTTCTTGTCATCAGTTCTAGATTTGATGATCTTGTCTCACCAATTCAATCATATTCTATGCAAAGCTGTCATTTATTAAACATTTATAAATCAGGCAAAGCCCTTTGTTATTTCCTATATATTTTGAATGATGTTTTGTATTTTTAAAGCACAGTTTCCTAAGTGGCTATTGTTAACTATGGCATACTAAGCATTCTAAGCTTTAAAACCAAATTTCAGATATAATTTTTTATTTTAATGTTTTTTTTTTTTTTAATTAGTGTACAGTGTCATGTAGTGCTTTCATTTCAGAATGAGCCAAATGCTGAAATATTTAACTATCAAATAAATAACTACAGTAAGAAAACTTTTAGGATGTGTTTTGGCTTTTTGCCTGCTGTACATAATTTTTTGTTTTACATAAAGAAACACATTCTTAATAGTATTAATAATGTATAGTTGTCCCTTACAGCAAGAATCACCTTCCAAGAAGCAAAGGCAAGCAAATTCACTTAAAAAGGGAGAGAAGGAAGAGTCATTTCTTAAGTTGAGTGAGGATGAGGATGAACAAGAATATAAATTGGCACCAGTTGTTCGAAGGTAAACAAGTTCAAGGGTGTATTTTTGGTTTGGTTTTTAAGGACACCTCATTGCACACAGACAACTTCATCAGTGCTCTGATCTCTTCCCTTAGATCACACAAGGAGGATCTCAGCACAGTGCACAAACTCCGTAGCACTGGCAAGGATCCCAGTGTGTGTATACAGGAATCACACATTCTATAAATATTTTTGTGGTGGGTAGGTTTTCCTAATTTTGTAAATTTTGCCAGGGCAGCGGCCATATAGCCTACTCTACGATTTCCAACTGCCGAGGGATTTTTAATGTGCACAACTTGCACATGGGACATCCTATTTTTTGCTGTTATCCAAGAAGGCTAGGCGTCTGATCTCACTTCCCAGGAGATATGAGGGGAAAATGACATCATTAGGACCCACTATTCTGAAAAAAATGTCGTCAATTATATTACCTGTACTAGGAAGTGAACTCTGTATCTTTAGAATTAGAGGCGGACACCATACCTCTTCGCCACTCTGACCCACAAGGTGTATATTTGATATCAAGTAGCCGTCAAGAAATAACAAAGAATTACGGTGTGCGATTTCTGTCTCTTGTCCTGAGAATAGCTTAATTTCTCCTGTATTCAGTTTTTTCATTTCCTTCTGCATTTCACTTTCTGTTGAACAGGTAATCCTGTTAACACACAGGCACTTGGAAACTGTAATTAACAAACACAGACTTAGTAAAACTGAAGACACATGAAAGAAGATTTATTTAAAAGAAAACCTCTACTGGAAATTGAAATCATAACATTTTGAAGTCAAACAGTTTAACCACTAACCCACCGATGCGCAATGGCAAATGTTGTTTTTTTTTTTTTTTTAATCTTTACTATTTTAATGATTGCCTCTCTCAGTCAGTGTTCGTTTGCTGCAGACATACCAGGACAATGATAAGAGAAGATAGCTGACCCTTGCTATTCAGCTAACAATTACTGTTCTGCTTAATCCTCAGTTTCTAATACACAGAATGTATATGTTTTAATGTTGTCTTATAAGAAATCCATGATATTGATGATTTCCTAGAGAAAGAAGTTAATGATATATCAGCTTATACAGGAAATGCTCCTACAACATCTGAGTTTTACTTACTTACTTACTTAGTCGTTCCCCTTCTACCGTGAGGTGTAGAGGTTTGGAAGAGAGAGCGCCAGACCATTCTATCAGCTGTCTTCTTCCTGGCCTGGTTCCATTCTAGTCCTCGGTCCTTCAAAGATTGTCTAATGTTGTCCTCCCAGCGGACTCTGGGTCGTCCTGGAGGTCTGGATCCCTGGCTCTTTGTTTCCCATGCTTGTCGTGGTAGCCGATCTTCTCCCATTCTGCAGACATGGCCAAACCATCTTAGTTGGGACTGTTCTATTTGGGTCTGCAGCGGATGGGATTTTAG
Source organism: Oreohelix idahoensis (assembly GCA_024509875.1). Lineage (NCBI taxonomy): Eukaryota > Metazoa > Mollusca > Gastropoda > Stylommatophora > Oreohelicidae > Oreohelix > Oreohelix idahoensis. Next base: position 608,672 of record JAMPIV010000923.1, read on the forward strand.
GCCTTGACGGATCGTCTGGTTGCGGACCATGTCTCTTCTTGTTACTTCAACCACTTTCCTCAGATACCTCATTTCTGAGGTTTGGATCTGGCTTTTGTGGGTTGTAGTCATTGCCCACGACTCGCATCCATATGTCAAGACTGGGACATAGGTGGAGCGGTATACAGCCATCTTCGTTTTCTTACCAACCTCTTTCTTGCTGAGGAATCCACGATTTATGGCCTGAAAAAGTCTCCCAGCCGCTGCTTTTCGAGTGGCCAACTCTTCTTTGATGCCTCCCTTTCGGTCTATAATAGCTCCGAGATATTTAAAGTGGTCGACCTGCTCCAGGACCTGTTCTCCCAACTTAATCTGATGTTTTCTTTCTTCTCGTGATATCACCATGGATTTTGTTTTAGAGCTGCTTATGACCATCCCTCTCTTCTCCAGCTCTTCCTTCCAGACTTGCAGGTTGGATTGGAGATGTGCCTCTGATTTAGCAATCAGGGCAACATCATCAGCAAATGCCAGCTCCGAAATATAGACCTGTCTCATCTTCCAGTACCCCACTGAATACTTTCTTGTTCTCTCCTTACATGCCTTGATGACATCGTCCATAAGGAGTATGAAGAGGTAAGGTGATAGGATATCACCTTGTCTTACACCAGTGGTGGTTCTGAACTCTTCTGACTTATGGTTTGCTGTCCTCACATAATTTCTGCAAGACTTGTAGAAGCCTTTTCCAGATCTATGAAACAAAGATGGATCTCACTCTTATACTCAAGGGCCTTTTCACTCAGCTGTCTGAGTGTGAAGATTAGGTCTTGAGTACTTCGGTTTGCTCGGAATCCGCACTGGACCTCATCCAGTTGTGGCTCAGCTAGGCGTCGGAGTCTCTGCTCTAGGATTCTAGAGTAGATTTTACCAGGGACACTGAGAAGGGATATGCCTCTATGGTTTCCACATTGTCGATTGTCACCCTTTTTGAAAATTGGTGTTATGATGGCAATCTCCCAATCCTTTGGTATGGTCTTGTTGCACCATGCTGCCTGTAGGACCTTTAAGAGTAATAGGTCGCCTGATGCTCCCATGTACTTAACCATTTCTGGTGTTATACCATCATGCCCTGCTGCTTTGCCCATCTTGATTTTCTCTAGTGCTGCCCTCAGTTCTTCCATCTTTATGTCATCTTCACCATCATTAGTTTTCTCTTCTGTGCTAGTGGTTATCATTTCTGATGCTTCATCATGCTCACCATCCAGGAGTTCTGAGAAATATTCTTTCCATCTTTCCATTACTTCCTTCGGGGCAGTAAGCAATTTGCCTTGCTTGTCCTTTATAAATTTGAGAGGGCATTGTTTTTTCTTTCCTCATGTTCTTTAGGGTCTTATAGAACAATTTCTGGTTTTCTTGTGCATCTTTTTCTAGCTTTTCTCCAAATTCTTCCCAGGACTTCTGTTTTGCTGCTAGCACTTTGTTCTTTGCTTCTGTTCTGAGTGTCACATATTCTCTATATTTTTCCATTTGTCCTGTTGTGTTTTTAGCTCCTAAGTATTGTTTCCATGCCATTTTCTTCTCCCTTATTTTCTCTTTGACTTCCTCTGTCCACCAAGGTGTCCTCTTTCTCTGGTTCCCAAGTCGGACTTCACCGCATGCTTCTGCAGCAGCTGTCTTTATGATATCCTTGAATTTATTCCAGAGGGTTTCCAAGTCATCAGGTCGTTCTTCTGTGTTGCTCACTGCTGTAGCAATAAGCCCCTGATATCTGGTCTTAATTTCTGGCTCTCTCAGCTTGTAGGTCCTAATGCTCATTTCTCCTGCTCGTTTACTTGGTTTCTTGCGTGATGTTGGGCAGTTCCTAGGCTGAGCAACTCTTTCAGTTGTTCGTTTGATTGTTAGCAGGTAGTGATCACTTCCAATCTCTGGCCCTCTCCAGACTCTTGCATCTCGGACATATCTGAATGAGCTTCTCCGAACAATGGCATAGTCGATCACTGACTTCTCATTCTTGGTTGGTTCACATCTAGTGTATGCATGTATGCGCTTATGGGGGAACTTTGTGTTTGTAATGATCAGATTCTGCTCACTGCAGAATCTAAGGAGTCGCTTTCCATTGTCATTGAGAGTATCTTCTCCATATCTTCCGATAACTCCACCCCATCTAGCATGGTCATTTCCAACTCTGGCATTAAAATCTCCGAGCATAATAGCTTCATCTAGGCAGTCATCCACTGTCCTTTGAAGCAGCTCGAAGAATTCTGTTGCGTGCATATTTTGACGCACATATTACAAAAATCGATATGGCTATTTAATATGGGAAAAATATAGACATTCATTCATTTGTGTATGAAAATGCTGTCTATGGTAAAAGCGAGAGAATCCATGTTTGATTCACACTTTTGATTATAGGAGTAATCGTTCTGGATATTGATCCGGCGCAAGGATATTGCGCTTACGTTTGTACTTATTTTTTAGGGCCAGAAAATATATTAATTTGCTTATTGTGTTTATGGCCTGAATTCATATGTATTACATATTATTAGTACAAGTAGAATCAGTCCTATATTGTATATTTTGGATGGGTAGGAGGGACTAGATTCTTGTTATTCCGGTCTAGCGGAAGTATGAGTTGTCTTGACAAGTCGTGATGAGTTCCGATGTACCGTGATAATGGCGGGTACGCACTTTTCAAAGGGCTGGTAGATTCTTAAGGAAATATGATTCATGAAGTGGTTTTCTTCTAAAGGAGATGGTATCTCTACTATAGTTTATGTTAGAGACTCTCCTAAGGTACGGTACAATGTATAATTCGGACTCCATGTATTGCCAGACCCTATTTTGATGATCTCATGTCGATTCGACCTAGATGGAACATTGTGCTTCGTATCGCTAGGGTCGTGTTTTGTATCGACGAAGATGACAGACTTTCCTGCAGCGGTTATGGCTACGTGAATTAACCTGATCACCGTAGAGCTGTATGGAAACATTTATGAAATCATTTATATACCCATTATAAATTAACTCTGGCTTATATTCTCCTTCCTATGAATGAGTGAACGACAACTCAGGGAGGCAGCCATGTTAGATTTCGGTCATCATATGTTTTGATCACTGCCAAGAGAACAGATTATTTATCCTATTATCGGACAGTGACAGGGAGATCTCAATCTTGCTAGAAACCCCCCTTTCGTGGTTTCATAATATATACTACAAACTATGGACGTCAAGTAACTTTAGTTATTTACCGATCTGCCTTCACTGACGCGTTTAGTCAGATAGGGGGATGCGGCCATAATATATCATGACATTGAACTTTTGATGTACTGCCCATTATTTCTGAATGTGTCATGACTTCAGATCTGCTATGTATACCTACAAATTGATATGTCAACATACCATGATGTACTCGTATGTCCCAGTGTGTACGTCTGAATAAATTGAGTAAACAAAGATTCCAGCAGTCTGCATTGGTGCCTTGTAGACACAAGTGTATGAGTGGTTATATTGGTCAGCACACGAACAGTACACCATTCGCGGTAATCACACTCTACACTTCTACTCCATACATACACCATCCTGCGTCGGTTGAAGTGACCAAGTTTAGGGCCTGCTTCCCCTGGAGCCTTTGCCTTCCCTAACTCAGGACTAGGGTGAGTTACCCATTTACAGCTGGGTAGACTGGAGCATGCCTGATCTCAACAACACACCACTCTTCCTTACAGAGCATACAGACTGACACTTTACAGAGTGGGAAAGAAAAAGAGAAACTTTACAGTGGCGAGCCAGATTCCTGGGTCCAGCTTACGCAGTTTTGTGTTGAGAATCACAGTTTACAGCTGAAAGAACATTTGTTTGAACACATCAACACCAGTAGGACAGCTATACAGTCGATGTCAGCTTGACCTGTATTACCGATAGGATGCTGTATCTAGGTCAGCGCTTGTTGACAGTTTTTCGCTGTACAGACAGTATTACACAGGACAGTGGTATCAAGTGTAGAAAATATCTGGAGCAGTATTGTTGACATTTCTCAACGTACAGAAGAATCACAGTGTTGTTGAACATAAAGTGCATAGTTCATCGTTGGATCTTCATATGCTCAAAAGAGAAAAATTGACAGTGTAATAGTTTAGAATTAAATCTATTACTCAATAAAGTGGCAAGTTATTAGAATTAAAATAAACTGTGCCTGCTTTACAACACCATACCTGCAACACATTCCATTCATGACATAAATTATATTGTATGCTATATGCTATTTATGCTTACATGTTATTTGTTTATATGTGTAGGTGTTTATATGTTGCGGGCCTGGATGGGAGGTGACTAGAACAGGAAATACCGAGTGATATTGGTCTTGTTCTGGCGTTCGATAGGGAGCAATTTCTTAATTGAAATTTGCATGCAACATAGTTTGCAAATATTTGGTTAGTTGTGACGACTGTTTCATATTTGTATTTGTAACATTTTTTCTGTTCTTTATTTTTGTTTGATTTGTTTGTATAATTGTAGGTCTCATCTTTCCTTTCATTTCAGTTTTTTTACACCCTTATGTTTATACACTGTGGCGTTATTTGTCTTGTTATATTATTGCAGTTATCATCACGGTTTCTGTGATCATTTTTTTTCATTTCTCCTATTTAATTTAATTTGATCTCTGCAAATGTGTTCATATTGTCTTTTCTTGTTTGTCCTTTGTAATGTCTTTAGTTGACATATGACATAGGAGTTATAGTGGTATACACTGATAGTATAGTACAGATCAGTACTTTATGATTGTTATTGTTATAAAACAAAATGTACAAGACCTTTGTAAGGCTTGTCTCCCAAAGTGATTGGTAAAGGGAAATATTTTTTCCACAGGTACTCAAGTGATCTTTGATTACATTGAGGTATACAAGACCTTTGTAAGGCTTGTCCCCACAGTATTTGAGATACAGTTATTGTTGTCCACAGGTACTCAAGTTATCATTGGTTATTATAAACCATACAAGTTTGGACTAAGACTAAGTCTATGGTATAGACTTGTCTCCCATTAAAGTGAAATAGGGTAATTTATTTACTTTTTCAGGTTTCTGATTTAAGAAGACAATATGTCTACATTAGATTATTTTATTGCACAAGGAAAATCTCTTGATAAGACTGGAAAAGACTTAGAACAATGGGCTGTTGCTCAATATGACAAAGCATTAGCTGCAGAAGAGAAAAAAACTGCTGCTGCTGTTGAAGAAAGAAAAGCTGCTGCTGAGGAAAAAAAAGCTGCGGCTGAGGAGAGAAAACTTCAAATAGAAGAAAAAAAAAGCTGCTGCAGAAGAAAGGAAAGCTCTAGCTGAAGAAAAAAGATTAGAAAAAGAAGCTGATACTGCTGCTGAACTTAAGAAATTGCAGATGCAAGTGGAGGAAAGGAGATTTGATGCAGAACAGAAGAAATTAGAAGCTGATGCAGAACAGAAAAAATTAGAAGCTGCTGCAGAACAGAAAAAATTAGAAGTTGCTGCAGAACAAAAAATTAGAAGCTGCTGCAGAACAGAAAAAATTAGAAGTTGCTGCTGCTGCAGAACAGAAAAAATTAGAAGCTGCTGCAGAACAGAGAAGATTAGATAGAGAAGCTGAAGAGAGAAAAGCAATAAGAGAACATGAGTTTGAATTAGAGAAATTAAAATTGACATGTATGAGTAATGTTAATCAGGCATCTGGTGGTAATGGTAAACCCTTTGTGTACAAGGTCAAGGTACCAGCGTTTAACCCTACCAGTGATGACATAACATTTTGGCTTTCTAGATTTGAACGGGCTTGTCGATCTCATAATGTTGACAAATCACAGTATGTGAATCAGTTGTCTGAAAATCTAAAAGGGGAGTCTCTGAGTAAGTTATATTTTGTTGAAGAGGCCGACAAAGATAATTATGATGCTGTTAGGGCAGCTTTGATAAAGAGATATCAGCTGTCTGAAGAAGGTTATCGTCTTTTGTTTAAAACAATGAGACCTGAGGTAGGTGTAGAATTCTCAGATTTCATCTCAAAAGCACGAATTACACTTTCACGATGGATTGAATTATCCAAAACAGAGAAAACATTTGATGGTCTTACGGATTTATTGCTAAGAGACAAGGTCATGTCTTCTGTAAATAAATCATTCCTAGAGTTCTTACATGAGCGTAAACCTAGTACAATAAAGCAAATGGAAGAATATTGTGACCAGTATGCCACGGCACACCCTGACATGATTCTTAGTAACTCTAACATTAAAGAGAGTATGCCAGTTGCTTCGGCAACAGAATATAATCAGAATTACTCACACAAATTCCAAGGAGCTAAAAATAAATTTGATAAAAAGGTTAATTGGAATAGGTATCAAAACCAAGATAACCGCTCAAATCAGAGTTCTTCTTTGAAGAACTGGAATCGGGCTGATAGTCCTCGACACGCGAGGGGTACCCATAATGTTAGAAATTCTCGGAAAGGGAGTAGCTATAGGAACTACCCAAGTGCTTCATGGAGACAAAAGAAACAATATTACAGGGATACTCAATATAATGAGCATGATGATTATGATCATGAATGTTATGATTCAAACCCAAATAGGGGTTATAACAGAGGCAATAATAATTATAGAGACAATTATAACCGAGGTAGATCACAACACAAAAGACATGGTAAATCTTATTACCAGGCTAACTCTGCACAACAGGAGTTCCACGACACACACCGATAATCAGAATAATGATAAAAAAGACTCCAACAGTGTAGCAAATTCCGCTTTCGATTTTGCTAGAGCATCTGAGTGTTCGCAATGCAAAACATTATTCGATCCAACCACAGTGTCTACTTTAAGCTGCGGTCACCCGCTTCCCGCTCTCCATGCGTCAATTGCGCATAATGGAAGGGGTGCTCTTGTCTTTAATAGGGGCCTAATAGATGGTACTCCGGTATCAATTCTTTTCGATTCGGGGTGCACTACCATTGGAGTGAGGCAATCACTCGTAAATCCTTCTCGAGCTACAGGCAATATAGTCAAATGTGTAACATTTGGTGGCACATTGGAGAAGTACTCCACTGCCATTATCAATATTGCTACGCCTTTCTTTACAGGAGAGGTGCAAGCATGTCTCTTGCCGAATCCGATCGCTGATCTTATCATCGGTCGCATTCACGGGGTGAAAGAATGCACTCCACAGCAAATTTCTAATTGGGAAAATGTTAATATGCAATCGGCTAATGCAGTAATCACTAGGGCTCAAGCTCTTAATATGCCACAATCTTCACATTCTGAAGATAATGATGCGCAGATCCAAGATGATCCCTTGGAGATTTCCCACGATTCCTTTATCAAACAGCAGGAAGATGAACCTACTCTAAAGAAATTCTTTACTCTGGCAACAAAAGGTGATCTGAATAAGGATACTAATCGTAAATCTTGGATTACGATGAAGAATGGCGTACTTGTACGTATGGTACAAGACTCCGCTAAGTCCATTCATTCTCAAATCCTTGTACCTAAAAATATGAGAGTTAAAATCTTACAGCACGCTCATGATTCGCAGTGTGCTGGACATATGGGTTTTTTCCCGTACTAAAGCTAGAGTTCTTCAATCTTTCTTTTGGCCTGCTGTGAATAAGGACATACGAATCTATTGTCGATCTTGTAAAGTATGTCAAGAGATTAAATCCAGAGGTCCACGCCATGATGCACCTATTCAGGCTGCAGACATTCCCATTCGGCCATTTCAAAAAATGGCGATAGACATCATTGGTCCATTTAAGATAAAGTCTGCTAGAGGACACCAATTTATTTTGACGTGTGTTGATATGTGCACACGTTGGCCGGAGGCTGTTCCTCTAAAGAGCATAACTACTGCTGATGTCGCAGATGCTCTTTGGTTAATATTTTCTCGTCTGGGGTTTCCAGCAGAAATATTATCCGACCATGGTACCCAACTCATATCGGATACCATGTCTCAAGTAATGTCGACTCTGAAGATAGAGAGATCGCTGAGTAGTATTTATCATCCTATGTCCAATGGGATGGTGGAACGTTTGAATAGAACTCTGAAAAACCTACTAGGTAAGATAACGGAAGATCATCCTCAGGATTGGGATAGGGTTTTACCCGCGGCTCTCTTTGCATATAGAGAGGTCGCCAACGAACATACAGGATTTTTCTCCCTTTGAACTTGTCTTTGGCGCGAAACCGCGAGGTCCTATGTCCTTACTTCATGATCTTATAACTGCTGATAATATTGTCGATGACACAAAATCCTCTTATGAATATGTCATCGCACTTAGACACAAGATTATTGAAGCATGCAAATTGGCAACTGCTTCTTCTGAATTTGCGAAACAGAAGGCAAGGGAATTTGCCAATAAAAAGAGATGTTTGCGACAACTTTGTCCAGGTGACAAAGCATTTGTCTTGCTACCTTGTAGGGAAAATAGACTTCTCATTTCTTGGAAAGGTCCGTACGATATAATATCAAAAGTTTCCGATGTTGACTATATCGTCGATATTGACGGGAAGCGTAAAACCTTCCACATCAACATGCTCACGGAATTCCATGAACGTCCTGATTATTTACAACCTGTTTTCCAGGCAACGGACGATTTTCCAGTCCAACATGGACAGTACTCATCTCTGTCAGTAATACAGGATGAGGAAACGAGTTTCTCGGATGTAAATTTACCTTTTCCACTGATTCCTCTTCACTCTAATGAATCATGGAAAGATGTTGCAATTTCTCCAGAATTATCTCCAGGAGAGCAGAAACAAGTTTCTACTATGTTAGAACAATTTCAGGATGTCCTTACTGACATTCCTGGTCAAACTGATGTCATTCAACATGACATTATTCTTACTGACCATAGTCCTATAAGAGTCAGACCGTATCCTATCCCGATACATTTTCAAGCACAGGTAGAGAAAGAGTTAGATGAGATGATAGAGTTAAAAATTATTGAACCATCCACATCAGCATATTCTTCGCCGACGGTTATAGTACGGAAAAAAGACAATAACATACGTCTTTGCGTGGATTATCGCAAATTGAATCAAGTGACTAAATTCGATGCTGAACCTATGCCTTTACTAGAAGAGCTACTTACGAGACTATCGAATTCTCACTTCTTTACTAAACTCGATTTTCTAAGGGATATTGGCAAGTTCCACTATCCGAACACGCCAAACCGTTTACTGCTTTTTCGACGCCTAGGGGTCTATTCCAATGGAATTTCATGCCTTTCGGGCTTATGAACGCCCCTGCAACATTTGTACGCATGATGCGTCGAATCCTATCTCATCGCTCAGATGTCATTGCGTATCTTGATGACATCTGTCTTTTCAGTGATACTTGGAACGATCACTATAATGGTATAAATGAACTATTGTCTATCTTACGCGAGCATAACCTGACAGCGAAACCATCGAAAGCATGTATTGGTTTTAGCGAAATATCTTTCTTAGGACACCGTGTTGGTCATGGGTTCCTAAAAACAGAAGACCATAATACAAGTAAGATACTTAACATTTCTATTCCTAAGACTAAAAAGCAAGTACGAAGTCTCTTAGGTCTAATACAATTTTATGGACGATTCATCCCGAATCTGTCCTCCATTATGTCACCTCTTTCTTCCTTGCTAAAGAAAGGGTCTCCTAATGTAGTCCATTGGACTCAAGAATGTCAATCCTCTTTGGATAAGGTTAAAACTATGTTTTCTACTTCACCTATCCTAGTATTGCCTTCTAAGGATAAGACATTTATTCTTCGTAGTGACGCTTCATCCACCGGGATTTGGAGCTGCACTAATGCAAGAGTAACGCTGAACTCTGCATCCTGTGATGTATATTTCTCGGAAATTAAATGCCGCAGAGAAGAATTACTCGGTCCTAGACCGTGAATTATTGGCTATGGTTTGGTCAATCCTTAAACTGCAAAGATTTCTTCTGGGCGCGCATTTCATTGTGGAAACTGACCAGAAAGCTCTTACGGCTATTCAGAGTAAAAATCTGAAGAGCGCGAGATCAACGCGATACGCGATTGCTCTACAGCCATTTCATTTTTTCGGTGCGAGCTATCCATGGGTCAGAAAATGTGATGGCAGATATTTTGTCTAGATGCCCACATGATTCATAACTGTTATACAACTTTGATACAGTTGTTTCTATGTTGAAATGTGTACACATATGTAATATATCATATATTGATTGTAACACTACTTAGCGGTTCATTGATATTTATTCACCGCTGATCTTTCAATGTTTTTCGTCTTTGATGGTCATGATGTTAAGATATCTTAGATGAAATTTATGTATAAACTAATGTGGAAATTGTGTCATTGCTAATATTGTAGTATGCGTTGGTGACACCTCTCTGGAAATATTTATACTTAGAGAAGTACTTTCTCTAAGGTCATAAAACTTATGCTTATCATCTGCGCATTGTATTGGTGCGTTGTGAGCCTATTGTATGTTGCTCCTAGATGGATTTCAAAAAAAAAAATGTACCATTTTTTTTTCCCGAGGGGTGTGGTAATCTGTTGCGTGCATATTTTGACGCACATATTACAAAAATCGATATGGCTATTTAATATGGGAGAAATATAGACATTCATTCATTTGTGTATGAAAATGCTGTCTATGGTAAAAGCGAGAGAATCCATGTTTGATTCACACTTTTGATTATAGGAGTAATCGTTCTGGATATTGATCCGGCGCAAGGATATTGCGCTTACGTTTGTACTTATTTTTTAGGGCCAGAAAATATATTAATTTGCTTATTGTGTTTATGGCCTGAATTCATATGTATTACATATTATTAGTACAAGTAGAATCAGTCCTATATTGTATATTTTTGGATGGGTAGGAGGGACTAGATTCTTGTTATTCCGGTCTAGCGGAAGTATGAGTTGTCTTGACAAGTCGTGATGAGTTCCGATGTACCGTGATAATGGCGGGTACGCACTTTTCAAAGGGCTGGTAGATTCTTAAGGAAATATGATTCATGAAGTGGTTTTCTTCTAAAGGAGATGGTATCTCTACTATAGTTTATGTTAGAGACTCTCCTAAGGTACGGTACAATGTATAATTCGGACTCCATGTATTGCCAGACCCTATTTTGATGATCTCATGTCGATTCGACCTAGATGGAACATTGTGCTTCGTATCGCTAGGGTCGTGTTTTGTATCGACGAAGATGACAGACTTTCCTGCAGCGGTTATGGCTACGTGAATTAACCTGATCACCGTAGAGCTGTATGGAAACATTTATGAAATCATTTATATACCCATTATAAATTAACTCTGGCTTATATTCTCCTTCCTATGAATGAGGGAACGACAACTCAGGGAGGCAGCCATGTTAGATTTCGGTCATCATATGTTTTGATCACTGCCAAGAGAACAGATTATTTATCCTATTATCGGACAGTGACAGGGAGATCTCAATCTTGCTAGAAACCCCCCTTTCGTGGTTTCATAATATATACTACAAACTATGGACGTCAAGTAACTTTAGTTATTTACCGATCTGCCTTCACTGACGCGTTTAGTCAGATAGGGGGATGCGGCCATAATATATCATGACATTGAACTTTTGATGTACTGCCCATTATTTCTGAATGTGTCATGACTTCAGATCTGCTATGTATACCTACAAATTGATATGTCAACATACCATGATGTACTCGTATGTCCCAGTGTGTACGTCTGAATAAATTGAGTAAACAAAGATTCCAGCAGTCTGCATTGGTGCCTTGTAGACACAAGTGTATGAGTGGTTATATTGGTCAGCACACGAACAGTACACCATTCGCGGTAATCACACTCTACACTTCTACTCCATACATACACCATCCTGCGTCGGTTGAAGTGACCAAGTTTAGGGCCTGCTTCCCCTGGAGCCTTTGCCTTCCCTAACTCAGGACTAGGGTGAGTTACCCATTTACAGCTGGGTAGATTGGAGCATGCCTGATCTCAACAACACACCACTCTTCCTTACAGAGCATACAGACTGACACTTTACAGAGTGGGAAATAAACAAATAAAGAAGAAAAGAAACTTTACAAATTCCTCCTTGACCTCTGCTCTCTCATCCTCATTTGGCCCATACACTATGACCAGGTTGACTATGGTTTCTCCTTCTTTTAGTTTTACAACCATAATGCGCTCCGAGACAAAGTTCCCTCCCTTGATACTATCTTTTTGATTTTGGGCCACAATGCAACCCACGCCCCCTTTAGCTCTTTCAGATATGGGTACACCACTGTAGAGCAACGTGTTGCCATCGAGATCCATGACTCCTTGTCCTTTTTTCTTCGTTTCCGTTATAGCCAGGATTTCTAGTTTTGCTTTCCTCATCTCTTCCACCAGCTCCTCTTCCTTCCCATTTATACTTCTTGTGTTCCAAGTTCCATAAGTCGTAGTCCGTAGTCCGTTCCAGTTCGTCGCCCTTAGAATCAGTCCGGTTTTCTCTCTTGTAGTTCGCGTAATCATGATTTAAAGCAAACAGGTGATTGGCCTGTTGTGCCTTTGCATGGTGGAGGGGCTGCCTCCTTACGGCCTCCATGCAGGCCGCCCTCCTCTTTTTTCATCCGGGCTTGGGACCAGCATTGGCGGAGTTGAGTTTTATAAATTGTAAAATATAACTGCTTAATGGTGTGATTAAATACCATTTGTCACATGACATTACACCCAGCTGTGAGTACCTGATTCTGCTCTAGAGTTAGGGAAGGCAAAAGCAGCGAGTGAGGGAATTGGTCACCCCACCTCATAAAGCAGTATAATGACATCTCTAACACTTGACTCCTCTGTAGCAGTATCTGCTATGTAACTACCTTTACTTTTTTATGCATTTGTCAGTTTTTCTCTACCTCTGTTACCTAGGTGATTTCAAAACAAGGACTGCCTTCTAATGCTATCAGCAGGTTTCCTCAGTTTGTGTCATGTCCAACACAAGTGTCTTTTTCTTACTTCTTGTTTCATTCTCATGTCCATGGTTCTTGTCATCAGTTCTACATTTCAATCATATTCTATGCAAGCTCTCATTTATTAAACATTTAAACTTCTTAGTGTATGGTCATATACTTACTTACTTAGTCGTTCCCCTTCTACCGTGAGGTGTAGAGGTTTGGAAGAGAGAGTGCCAGACTATCCTATCGGCTGTCTTCCTCCTGGCCTGGTTCCATTCTAGTCCTCGGTCCTTTAAAGATTGTCTAATATTGTCCTCCCAGCGGACTGGGTCGTCCTGGGGGTCTGGATCCTTGGCTCTTTGTTTCCCATGCTTGTCGTGGTAGCCGATCTTCTCCCATTCTGCAGACATGGCCAAACCATCTTAGTTGGGACTGTTCTACTTGGGTCTGCAGGGGGTGGGATTTAAGGCCTTGACGTAAGGTCTGGTTGCGTACCATGTCTCTTCTTGTTACTTCAACCACCTTCCTCAGATACCTCATTTCTGAGGTTTGGATCTGGCTTTTGTGGGTTGTAGTCATTGCCCATGACTCGCATCCATATGTCAAGACTGGGACATAGGTGGAGCGTTATACAGCCATCTTCGTTTTCTTACCAACCTCTCTCTTGCTGAGGAATCCTCGATTTATGGCCTGAAAAAGTCTCTTAGCTGCTGCTTTTCGAGTGGCCAACTCTTCTTTGATGCCTCCCTTTCGGTCTATAATAGCTCCGAGGTATTTAAAGTGGTCTACCTGCTCCAGGACCTGTTCTCCCAGCTTAATCTGATGTCTTCTTTCTTCTCGTGATATCACCATGGATTTTGTTTTAGAGCTGCTTATGACCATCCCTCTCTTCTCCAGCTCTTCCTTCCAGACTTGCAGGTTGAATTGGAGATGTGCCTCTGATTTAGCAATCAGGGCAACATCATCAGCAAATGCCAGCTCCGAAATACAGACCTGTCTCATCTTCCAGTACCCCACTGAATACTTTCTTGTTCTCTCCTTACATGCCTTAATGACATCGTCCATGAGGAGTATGAAAAGGTATGGTCATATAATTGGTATAATTCGTCTGGTTTCTTTAATAAATTAGGCAGCTTTCTTTTGTTTTGGTTTTTTTTTTTTTAACTCCAAGCAATCAGTGTTAAACCAAGTTTCAAAGACATATAAGTGAATGTTTATCATACATAATTGTTTTCTTCAGTTATCTTAACTCACATACATTTTTCACCGGATGGTTCAACTTAGCACTTCAGTTGTTCAATGCGATGTTTAACCAGACAATTAAAAACCAAGCACTAAATTAATCTATGCTACCTCGTTACTTCCGCAGACCTCCGAGACAGAGGGCCACAAAGAAACAAACCCCAGCAAAACCAACACTTCCAAGAGTATCTTCTGGAAGTGCAGGAGAGAGGTAGCATTGTCTTGCCTATTTGATTTATATATTTCGTATATGAAAATGCTTTAATGGTAACTAGGTGATTCTGTGTGTGTACTTTATGAGGTAGCTTTAAAAAGTTCCCGGAATTTGTGTTTTGTTATAGAAATAAGTAACAATACAATTATTTACACTACATTTCCTTTAAAATAGTTCCCTTCGGCAACTACACACTTTTGCCAACGTCCATACAGCTGTAGGAAACATTCCTGGAACCCATTCTTTGACACCTCTCTCAGCTCCTTTGTCGCATTGGTGATAATGTCCTCAACATCCTTGAATCTCTGCCCTTTCAGTGCCGATTTTAGGCGAGAGAACAAGAAAAAATCAGGCGGAGAATATGGAGGATGTTCCAGGGCAGTCACATTGTGCGTTGCGAGGTACTGCTTCACCAGTAGGGATCGATGTGCTGGCGCATTGTCGTGCAGCAGAACCCAACTGTTTGTTCTCCATTTTTCTGGGTGTTTCCTTCTGATTGCATCTCTTAGATGACGAAGGATATCAACGTACATTTCCTTGTAAACCGTTCGGTCTTCAGGAATGAATTCATGGTAGACAATACCCTGGGAATAAAAAAAACTTCCAACATAACTTTTCCTTTGCTCTTGTCCAAACGAAATTTCTGTGGCTGGGGAGATGAGGGTGATTTCCATTCAGAGGACTGACGTTTTGTCTGAGGATCGTACAAAAAACACCACGTCTCGTTTCCTGTGATTATGTTGTTGAGAAAATTGCTATCTAGATCAGCCACAGTGATTAGGTCTCCTGCCAGTGTCAATCTCGTTTCTTTCTGTTCAGGAGATAACATTTTGGGAACCAAGTGTTGACAAACACGGTGCATGTGCAGTTCATTGTGGAGAAACTGTGGCAACTTCCAACTGATATTCCAACTTCTGAGGCTATTTTCTCGACACTAAGTCTTCTGTCAACACGAACAACGTTCCGAACACGCTCAATATTTTCATTGTTTATCGAGGTAGGCGGTCGTCCGCTACGTGGATCATCATCGACACTAACACGACCTTCACAGAAACGCTTGTGCCACTCAAAAACTTGTGATTTCTTCATTGCGGTATCACCATATGCTTTATTAAGCAAGGTTACTTTCTCTGAGGGTGACTTCTCAAGCAAAACACAAAATTTGACATTTGTACGTTGTTCAATCAAGGACATTTTCAACTTCAACGATGCTACATGCACACCACACAAACAAACTTCTGTAACTTCTGTTCGAGAGTACATGTGAAGGTTACATCAGCCATGTCGTTTCCTCAAGGTCACTACCAACTTATAAAACTATAATCTCCATGACATAATCACTCATTCAAACATTAGTCGACTATTGCGGGAACTTTTTGAAGCTAACTTGTATATATCTCAATTACATTTCTTTTGTACTAATACCAAAAAAACAGTTGGGCGACCGCAGCTGAGGTTAGAAGATGTGTGCAAGAGAGATATGAGGGCCCTGGACATAAATCCAGCAACCTGGGAGGATGAAGCTGTCAGTCGCACCAAGTGGTGATGCTTTCTACGGCGCCACGTCAGATTGGGCGAAAAGAAGCTCTCATGGCAAGCAGAAAGGAGAAAACGTCAAAAGGAACAGCAGGAAAATAAGCAGCTGAGGGCTGTCACCTCAGGGGCACATTCACAAAGTCAGTTATGACTGTGTCATTACACGGTCTATTCCTCTCTCCATCTTGGTTTCCCTTCCCTTCCACTCTTATCCCCTCTTCTTTATTCTCAGTAATTTTCATGTTCCCTTCCACTCTTATCCCCTCTTCTTTATTCTCAGTAATTTTCATGTTACACTTTGGTCTTTTCTTCGTGTTAGCCAGCGTTTCCCAGACATCACGGCGCCTCCTAACGGTTACTGAGCCAGTATTGCAAATCTGTTAATCCCAGGCAATAACAGATGGCCAGACACTATACGTTTGTTAAGTGTATAACGGTGTCTTAAAGTCTGGAAGATCTCCATTGCTTCATTGTATTCTATTTGATGGACATGACGAAAAACAACCCAGTGTCGAATTTCATTGTATAGGCGAGCACGTGGATGCCTTCGGAGTAACCAGTAATTGGCACCCGGGGAAGAAATCCCATGCGGTATGTTGGTCAAGATTGCATCACTAATAGGTCACATGTCGGGGAGAGAATTTACGTGTGATTACGTCGGAACACACACCCCTCACAATTCAGTGACGTGAGTAACGGGGAAAACCCATCGAACGATCTAGAACATGTGAGAAGACATCCATAAGAGTCAGAAGCTTAGACGCAAACGGGACTTACACGCACAACTTGTGGGCCGAGTGCATCTAAATGGCGATTAAGTCCAGAGTACTAACTCTTTGGTGTTAACCAAGTGGTATATATGATTTCACTCTGTTCAGACTTTTAGGTTTCTGAGCTGACAACATTTGCAGTTGCAGAATTCAGTGTCCGGTGCCTGACGGTAACAGACAGTCAGTCTTTTGACCAATCTGCAGAACCTAAAGCAAGAGATCTCGTCAACTCCTAAGCTTAAAGGGGCAAAGATCAACGCTTGCACGTGTAACGTCATATCCCTGCTGGATGACAGCACCTAACAACCTGCGCCAGGGCTGACAACACAGGATTACAGCTAAGTCCACAAAGCATAAGGATCAAGCAAAGCATCAAGATATCTCAGAGATCTTACTCAGAATTTCAATTAGAACTTTCACCCAATTAATCACGGAACTATATTTAAAGTGCATTCCAGATTATCACCAAGGAACTTTACAATCCATAATGTTAGGCAACTCTCATGATAGTCACACCAGTGCTAATGATGATTAGTAGGATATACTAGGACTTTTTAGTCATAGTGTTTATGACCATATTATTTTTGATTACATTTTTATTTTTACTTTGTGTCGTATATGTGGTTTAGGGATTAAATATCTGTACATAAGTTATATCATCTACCAAGTGGTCGAGTGAGTTTCTTACATGTACTGTCTCTTAAATCCATATTTATGTCGTTTCCTCAATATGAGTGGATGGGGGCTTAACAATAATTATAATATTCAGAAAGAATAATAGGGGAGATTTGTCGCAATGAAACAGAATCCATTCTCAAGTGCCCTTCTGAGACATTATCTCTTTGTGAGAATATTCACCTTTCTACTCACCCCTCACTTGTATAGGTATCTAACATTTAATGAGCCACTTATGAGATCCTATATATCTTTCTTACATTTCTTAATTTACATCTATCTTATCCAACTGTGCTGTGACAATTAATGTCCAGTTCGGGATAACGGCACGACAGACTGAAGGGGCTGTTATTATTAGTATTAATACACTGTTCATGTGCTAACATTCAAAGGGACTTTAGATTTTGTGGCAAGAAGTAAAAACATCTTGGGAATGAGTGTGTTTAATACATTCATTCATTAAGATTTTGTGGCAAGAAGTAAAAATATCTTGGGAATGAGTATGTTTAATACATTCATTCATTAAGATTTTGTGGCAAGAAGTAAAAATATCTTGGGAATGAGTGTGTTTAATACATTCATTCATTAAGATTTTGTGGCAAGAAGTAAAAATATCTTGGGAATGAGTGTGTTTAATACATTCATTCATTACCTTTTAGCTCCCCAATGAGCTTGGGCCTTGAACAACCTCATGTCAAGTCTTCCTATCCTGCGCACTCAGGTCAATGTGTTCCATGCCTTCTTCATACTTTTCATTTCTGTCTCCATTTCTTTTCTCCATGTGATTGTTCGTCTTCTTCTGCCTTTCTTACCCTGGGGGTTCCACAACAAAGGACTGCCTTTTAATGCTATCAGAAGGCTTCCTCATTGTTAGTCCTATCTGTCATCGTGTGCAGCGAAGATGGTCCATTAATACCAAAACCAAATCATCTCATCTCCTGTTTCACTGGCACTTGTCTGGTTCTTGTCATCATCTCACATTGATGATTCTGAAAACCACTTCAATCCTTTTATATGCAAGCATCAATTTATTAAAGCCTGTAGCATCTTGGTTGGGTTTTTGTTCTCCGTGTTTCAGAACCATACAATAAGATAGACTTTATGTTTAATACAGTTGTCATCATAGTTTTTTTTTTTTTCTTCTTCTCACTTCTATTCCTCCTCCTAATCTTCTGTCTTCGAGCTCTTGATGTTCATTGCATCAATTGCAGTCCTTCACTTTTTAGTTTTTTTTAAATATTTTTTTTATTTGTGACTTCCATAAAATCTTAAATTTTTTAGTTCTTTTGGATCTGCTTCTGTTTGTTCAATCATTCTTCCTGCTCTTATGCTTTATTATTCTATTTGGATTTTCTTGCCCGTTATGTGATAAATATAACATGAATCATGCCCTTGGTCTTATTTGCATTATGGGAATGCAGATAAAATGAATGAAGATCAGCTTCATAGCTTGTAGATAATTACTAAAGAAGGTAGGATAAGAACAAGAAATAATAAATATGTTTTATCCTGAAAGAAAATTGATTGTTTAGGATTTTCTTGAGAACAAAGCATTAACAGCTTATATAAGCCTTTTTGTAAAAACCTTATATAAGCCTTTTTGTAAAAACCTGTATCCTGTTAGTAACGAGATGATTAGGGATTAAAAAAAAAAAAAAACAAGCCAGAATTGAGAATTGGAAACAAATAAAGAACAGAAAGAGAGGTTCAATATTATCCATATAAAAAAGAACCTTAGAACTAAAAATTATGATGAAGTTGTTTAGCTAATTATAATAAATTAAAATAAGCAAATATTGTCTGTTGTCCAGTAATCACAGGTACCATACATTGTTGTTCATTTCAGTTCTTGCCAAAATATTACCAAACTGGTCAGTTACAGGGCTAGGTAAATATATATTTATTTGATTAGACACTTAAGTTGTTTCAACTGAAATTTCACGTCTGTTATTTTATACCATACCTCAGGACTGGCAGTACTGGAAAGAAATCTACCCTGAGGAAAAGTGGTTCTGGCACATCAAACAAATCGTCGGATAACTTAGATCCTGATGATCTGTTAGACAGTTTCTGATATACTTAGAGTATGAAAGGTATTCTAGCTGGCTATTTTTTAATTTGTTAACAAAGTTTAACTGGCTATTGTAATTTCATCATCATTTCCAAATTTTTTCACTATGGACCATGGAACAACAACTGTAGCTAGTCTCCTGGAAGCCTGTACCAAAGCATTAACATGGTGAAGCTGCTAGTCCCATGCAAAACCACTTATTAGCCGCTGGTTACGACATCCCTGAGCCAGCAGCAGTCCTATTCTTTCTTTGTTTCCTCAGAGAACGGGACTACTGCCCCCTCATGCATGTCGCAACAGGTGACTAATAGGAGGTTGTACATGAGGCTGTTGGCTAAATCCTGTCAAACTGCAAGAACTGATGAATGCTGGGATAAAGTCTTCCTGCAAGGGGATCAACTACAGTGGTGGCTCCAGACTCTATAAGGAGCAAAACAAAATGGACATGAAGAAGAAGTCAATTAGTTTAAACTCATTCTATCCTAGGCTGTTTTTGGGTTTTACCCAGGCCCCAAATTGAATGCAATTTTTTCCTACATGTGATGTTTTAAAAACAGACAGTGGGCAAATACATTATTTCAGTAGGTACATATGTTATACATACAAATGTGGGAAATCGACTGGAAAATCTTGTGAACTGCTTCAAATCATTAATTGATATGAAAAGATGTCTGTTATGTCTTGTGAAGTGTAGACTTGATTAAAAAAAGTGTTTACAAAAATTAAGTAAAATTGTATACTTAAACTGAAATATTAATGTATGACAATAAAATGTTAAGAATATAAGTGCACATTTAGTTTGAAACATATTTAGAAATTTTATCACTTCACAGATGTCATTTTTATGATTTTTTTTTCTCAAAACCACATATTTTTGTAAAAACAACTACTCAAAATGTGTGCAGTTTTTCTCTTCGGGTTATATTTTAAAAACAGGCAGTAGATGCACATATTATTTCAGTAGGTGCTTTTTTTTTTTTTCTCTAACCAGCGGCACTCGAGCTTTCCAGCTCTTTTGGCCCAATGACATGTTACTGTGAGGCTGGGGGGTCAGTGGACTTTCCTTCCAACCCGGTCAGGAGCTTCGCTCCTTCCCATCCACACGGGATTTATGTGCAGGAGCCGTTCAGGTTATTCAGTCAAATTTCCAGTTGTAAACATTCCTTCAAATGCTGACGCCCGGGTTTGAACCATGAAAACCTGGTCGCCAGTACAACGCCGTAGCCATTACACCAGCATGGCTCCCCAGTAGGTGCTTATGTTATACATAAAAATATGGGAAATTTACTGAAAAATCTTGTGAATTGCTGTAAATAATTATTTGTGGAAAAAGCGTGTGTCATGTCTTGTGAAATGTAGACCTGATCAAAAATAACTGGAAGAAAGATAAATAAAACTGTATACTTACATATTTCAGCTCCAGTTTAATCCATTGCAGAATAATCTCAGAATATCAATACACATTCATTTTGAAACACATAAACACATTTTTACTACAATCACTTCAAATATATAATTTTTATGATTTTTTTCCTACACCACATATGTCTGTAAAAACCAAACATGAAACAACTATGACTAATATTATTTACACAGACCAAATTCTATTTTACATTTCCCAGAAGAATTTGCCACTATTCACGTGATTGATGTAGTTTAAGAGTGTCAATATTGATTATTCGTCGTCAATAGGATTACGTGACAATGCATCTGCCACACAATTTTCAGTGCCAGGTATGTGTTCAATGGAGAACTCGAATGGCTGTAGGATGATTGAATATCTGGCAAGTTTCTGGCTCAGGCTAAGTACTACACCCCCACTACATTGGATTGAACGAAGTATCAACTATAAAGGAACTAACCTTGCCTTTAATTTAAACTGTATAAACACTATATGCATCACAGAATTGAATTAAAAGACAATCAAGGTATATATAGACATTCAAACTTCGTCTAACGTCCATACACGAGATATGAATACTCTTTGAACAATCATGGACTAATGTCTGACGACAAACCGAACTGATGTTCCTGTGTATACTTAATTCTTGGATGCTAGGATAAATGACATTTCTTTCCAACGTAAACGTTTGAACATTTTTGCCTAAAAGAATTCATCAGGATCAAGACTACGGATGGATCATCATATCCTATACTAATTAATTAGTTAACTTAACTTCTTAATTGAATTATTATCAATAAAATGAAATGTGAGAAAAAAATGAAATGAAAGAACAAAAAAAAAGAGAACGAAATACTAAAAGAAGAAATTATGAAAAGAGAAAATAAATCTCACACAAGTATTAGATTAATAATTTTTTTTTTTAATGTACCTATACATTATTTAGTTAGTTAAATTAGATAGTTATTATTCACTAACACTTAACACACACAATTAAGTTAAACTTATATTCGAATTTCTTTCTATTTCTTCTTACTTAGTTTGTCTTTTCTTCTCTCATAACATCGCGTTACATTAGAACCTTAATAATTTAACTCTTAATTTAATTAATTAATTTAATTTTAATTAGTCAAATTAATTCCTATATGACATACTAATACGACAGACCTTACTTTAATTTAATTTTCTCATTCACTATTAACATTGGACATTTATTTAGTTGATATAATAATATGTATAATATTGATATATAATGTGATTTATGATTAGATGACTATGACAAATAGTTAGTTGACACGACCGCAACACGGTTCTACTCAGAACATCGTCGGCCATATGTCACAATTGTGTTAAATTTTTTTTGAAAAATTGTTAAGTCGGATAGATATTGAAAAAAAATCTATAGATTTTTTTTTCCCCGGTGTACAGGGAATTGTTACGGTATATGATATTAACGCCGTCTGCTAAAGGTTACCAGACGTGCAATTGTAAAGGTTAAGACATTTAATATATTGCGATAGATGTTTCAATTACTGAACGCTTCATACACGATCGATTATGACGTGTATAGCGTTGTTTAGGACACAGTCGGTAACTAAGAAACCATACCCTTTTTACATTGACCGTCAAGCTGTTAAGACGCGTCTGACTTTCCTTCCAATGTTGAGCATGGTATTGCCATACAGATATATTTTATGCAAGTACGGACATGGGTCAGTCCATTGCTATTACGAAGATTTGAAATGATTAAAGGTCAGTACGAAAGTGAAAATTAAGGAAGGATGAATTACAGTCCATAGTATTTGATTTTACCAGACTCATAGACTCACTGTCGGCCGTTGGAAAACCCCAACCGCGCGTGCATACAGCTATGACAATCTGCATACAGTAATTTGATTATTGGACAAGGACTGATAGGATATCTACATATCTATGCCATATATTTTCAAGTTATAATATGTACTTTGTGATCAACATGCATGAATCGTCTTGACGTGTAAACTGTATTAAATATTTGTGGACTCTATGAACCGACTTGTCACATCAATCGTATTCCCAGGTTCAATTATTGTTCAGAATCTTCCACCCCTGCATTCGCGTAATCTTACATAGAAGGCACGATACACGATCACTCAAGAATATCAAGAAGATAAAACAATGGCCAGACATTTATAACTGTTTTATTAATATCACATGGAACATTGTTCAGAGCTAACCAAACCACGCCTTGCAACACGCCACTTGCAACAGTTCTCTGGTTTTCTTTCCTGCAGGAACGCAAGAAAATCAGAACTAATCGATGACAAAACCTTGTCTCTTAGAATCAAATCTGACAAACCCTCAAAAGTTTTTTCAGTTTTGGATAGTTCAATCCATCTAGAAAAATTCAGTTTAACAGCTGAAATAAATTCAGTGAAATCTTTTCCAGAATCAGGGTACAAAGATCGAAATTTCTGACGATAGCCCTCATCATCTAATTGATACCTCTGCAATAAAATGACCTTAACAGCTTCATAATCCTTTCTAGTCTGGTCATCCAAAGTGGAGACTACAGTTAATTGTTCACCAACCAATAAATTCATAAGTCTACATGTCCATGTAGATTTGTCAATCTTATATTCTTCACAATAAGTTTCGAACCTATTTAGGAAGCATGAAATGTCATCTATGGATGCGTTAAATTTTGGCAAATTAATCCTTATGGCAGTAGTATGATCTTTATTTTTATCTTCACCTACCCCAGGATGCAACAGTGGTTGTTGTAATTTTAATTTTTCCAGTTCAATCTCAGCTAATCTTATAGCTTGTTGAGATTTACTCTCTTCTTGAGATCTGGCATAGGCTAATTTTTCTCTTTCAAGAGCCAACTCTTCTGATCTCCTTTTTTCCTCCAATTCTTTTTCTTTTTCTTGTTTGTGCAGTTCCTCTTGTCTCCTTTTTTCTGCCAATTCAATTTCTTTTTCTTGTTTGTGTAGTTCCTCTTGTCTCCTTTTTTCTTCTTTATGGAGTTCTTCTTGTCTCCTTTTTTCAGCCAATTCCTCTTTGCGAAGTTCTTCTTGTCTGTTTACTTCTTTATCAATATAAGCTTGCAAAGCTGGACCTTCCAAATTAAGTTCCTTCCCAATCTTCAATAAATCCTTTAATGAAGTCATGGTTGCTTATTCTTGTGTTTATCAATAATACACAATATTTTAACTTTTATGTATATGAATATGTCAGCTATATTCAATATTCACTCCACCAATCTCAGATCAATTTATAATTGCAATAGTAGATGTATTCAGATAAACAATATGGAGTAATGAAAAAAATAGAACCACAACAAGTAAGAACAGCAAGACAGGGTTAGAGCAACAAAGGAATAACTATAAAATATACATGAATGATAAAGTCTCTACGGTGTTGTTTGCTCCACTGTAGTGTACACAAACCAGTGCTACAATCTGTGTTGTTGTGTTGCTTGTGGTTTGAGTATGGAATGTCAACTCGACCTACGCAGTGGTGTGTAGACATAGATTGTGAGTATAATATGCGAATGATAAGAAGAGTTCGTGGTGTTGACAAATGGTCTTTTTCTCACACTCATGTATGGCTGGAAGTCATCGACACCAACGACTGTGTACCTTTGCTACAGTTTAATTGGACGTACACACTCGACAGCACGAATAGTGACAAATCACAGGTTGGCATAATACATCATAGTACAGTGGATAAATGGTCTTGCAATAATACATGGGCACTCATGTAGAATAGTAGTATAATGGACTGTCAGTAGACAAGCACTCAGTATTGCCCATATATATATATCATCTGAGTTTACTGACAAAGCACGTCAGATTATCAACAATATTCAAGATGGCTTCTAGACCTAACCTCGTCTAGCGAAGATTCCTTGAACTAATATTCAGCACATATTTTTTCATATAATCATATTGAACCGCTAGTACTGGGTTCTCATGTGTAGCAGTGATCTCTGGACTCATCAAGCGATAATACGGGATATCCCTTTCTCTTCTTGAAAGTCAAAAATATTTGGATACAAGATGGCTTCTCTCGTGAGCTGTCACTCACGTTTGGATACGACTGAATCAAAGTTAATCATTCATTAAATGTTCTCGTTGCTCTGTAGATTCTATCATAATACAATTGATTTCATCATACAATATATATAGTGCTGCTAGGAATGAATGTCGTTTTCATCTAGATAATTATTTCCTCAGACGTACAAATCGTGTCTATCGAGAAACGGTGGCTTAGCCAGAGTTCATAATAAGTATCTTTTGTTACCTTGGTATCAGAAATATGATTCTGCCATTCCTTGCAATACGAATAAACACTGGGGTAAAGCATACACGATAGGTCTAGATGACTATCACTTTCCCCATAAATACTGAGATCACTTTTTCCGGCGACAAGCCGCTATAGAAAAGCACAGCCCCTATCAGGGCGAAGCCAAATCACACCTCTCTAGCGACACATCCGCCGAACAGCCCTTTGACCTTTCTATCGACAAAAGACCATATAGTTCGACTTAGACATGCAAAGATATTCAGATATAAGACAGACTCGTCCTACCCAGACAAACAATACACATAAATTCAGGCCATAGATACACTGAAGCAAGAACAATCTATTCCTACCCAAACAAAGAATAAATCGCAGTAAAACTGGATTCATCCGCGGAGTTCGATCGAAACTCCTTTCAAGGGGAAGTAACTCAATATTGACTTTTCCTTAAGCAAAGAAGAGTATCTATTTTGTTTACAAAATATTTGCGAACATAACAAGCATACAAATGTATAATATTGCAAGATATCAAAGACTGCACGTAACAATGAATTAATTTAAACTAATGCTCTATTACAAATAGACAAGACAAGACGCATATCACAACAATTATGACATCTATGAAATAAATGATAGTAAGATGAGAATAGACAATATTACAAACAATAATGCAATGAACTAAATAAAATATAACAATGACAGTACTTATGAGAACAAACAATAGATAAACATGACTACACAGCTAACAAAAATGGATCTGTTAAATTCAATAGAGGCAAACTTTTATACAACCAGCAGAGTATGCTGGGTCCTCTATCTGAATCACACAGATACTGCCCTATAGAACGCTTGATTTGCTCATTCGACCTAGCTTTCGCGGTATTGAATAATCACAAACCAAGTCCCTCCATCCAGCCCGCTAGTTATAAAACCAAAAACACGTAATGAAAACACATATGGCGAAGTCAGATATCAGGCAAACAGATTATATTCACAGCCAAGCTGTATGTAACAATAAATAGACTTATCTGTTGCCAAGAAAACAATCCCTCTTGAGACTTCGACAAGGAAAGGATGTAGTGATGATAATAGCCTAGTATTTGGTTAGGCTTAGAATTGCTTCATGCTGACATCGAAGGACATCGATATGGTCCATGATTTTTGATAAAATACTTGCTTCTTGAATGAAGATAGTCAGTTCCTATGACTTCTGTGTAATAATAGGTCACTTTTATAACTTAGTGACAACTTGAGGCACATTCATGATGATGGAAATCCCTTCCATTCATAAAAACTTTTGGCAGACGATGCGTGCCGCCATTTGAAAAAATAGTCCTAGATTCGTTAGGCGCTCTTAGGCTTGTAAGGCGTCCAATGGCTTTGGCCCCCAGAAACTGGTACGGGTAAATTTTAAGAATGTTTATTATTTCAGGAACCATCCTCCCGACGTCCTGTGGTAAGAGTGCATTAGACTTCAGGCTTGACACTCCGTATTACTGTGGCCTGCTGAGTACCCTCCAGGGTTCTCCTTGCATATTCCGTTTGAGGAATTATAGTAGATATATTTAAGTTTGGCCAGTCACACACAATCTCCCTGGCCCGCACCTCAGGTACTCAGTAACAAGGCCTAACTTCTTGGCACGATTCACAAATATTTATTAACACATTACTCCATTTGAGTATGATATGACATCGTAGCTTTTACTAGCACATGTCTCTACTGTCCTTGATTCTGATACTCTCAGTTTTAATGGTACTGTCAACTTACGTGCCCAAGAATTCCATACACACTGCTAAGACTAATCTGACATTATACTGTTAGATGAAAGCATAAGGCAGTGATGGTAATCGATCTTGCAGGTGAAATATAAAGATGCCCAAAGGCACTTAACACATTTTAAAAGCAGGTCCTACTGGACACATTCCTTGCATACTGGTCAAACGACACAAGCAGACTGCCGGTTAGAGACGCTAGCTTGTCCCAAATCAAAACTCACGTCTGCTGTCAATTCAAAGCAGGAGTCAAGACGTCACTTCCTGCAACCACGGGATACCGTGTGTAAACAATGTATATCAGGAAGTGATCGAATACGAAACATGATATGATATTTACTCATATCAGCAGGGTTATTTTGAATACATTTGAGTCTGGCATAATCATTGATGCACTGGCACATGTAATCTTTAACTTCATCTGTAAACAAAACATTGAAACATTTCAACGGTGTTGACAGGTCAAGCCCCTCAGTCACACCTGGTGTTCTCTTTGGAAAAAATAAAAATGCATTTTGTGTCATGCTGTCAGTAATTTCTAGCCACTCTGGGACATCTTGTGAGGATGCACCTGCCTCTAGACTTGTGGCAGTTCTCTTAGCTTTTCTGGTTGTCAGAATGGGATTTTTACCCCTTCCTTTTCCTTTACTGACTGATAGTTTAGCTCTTTTTACGCTACCTGATGCCTGTTCAATTAGATACTCAGCATCACTGTCAGAATCTTCTCTTCTTCTTCTTCCGTCCTTAGCCACCGACCGTCAAAGCAGTCAGTGGCCATTACGCCTAGTGGCGTCTTAGGGCAACAGCAGATAGGTTTTCTTTGCCATTGTTTCCCATCACGCCTATTGGCGTCTTTAGGGCAACGGCAAATCAATCCATTTGCTGTTGTTTCCGTAATCGAAGTACTGTCAGAATAATCACTCATAAATATTCTGACACAAAGTCTTTACACCTTCCTCATCTGAATCACTAAAACTAACTTCCAAATCACTGTCGCTAGAATTATCTTCTGTCCACTGAGAAATAAGCACTCATGCTTGATCAGCTGATAGCCGGTGTTTAGAAGAAGAATCTCGCTCCATTTTGTTCGTAAACAAATGATTAGCAATGGATATAAAGCACACAATATTAGCTTCACAAATTTTTTTTTTCACTCACAAACGTTCACACACATGTGCCTGATGTAATGAAATGATTTAAAAACCGGCTTGTTGCCAGGTATTTTATAATTTTCTGTTCAAATTCGACATATCACGCTGGCACATGGTACGTCATTGAGTATAACGAAAGGCCTATGTGGTGTGCCATACGCCAGTTGGGCAGAATAAGTTAACTGGGGCTTCTAAGGAAATGAAAAAAAGAATAGGACTACCAATCCCTCAGGTATGTCATATAAGAGGCAACCATTATGATGTTGTGCATGTCGGCTGTCAGACTTGTCTTGTAAAATGAATTGCTACAAAAACCACTGCTGTAATAACATAAATTCTTTGCTGTTGGCTTCCTGCAAGAGAACCAGCTACAATGGTAGCTTTATTGCGCTTTTTTTTCAAATTATTCATGTTTATTTATTAGAACGTGCCTTCTTCTTCTGACAGATTTTGGCTCTCCACCAGCAAAAAGGTTACGATTCGCTGAAGGCTCAGATGATGAAGATTAGCATTTTTTTTTTAGCAATAAAATATTTAATTTTACAGTACATTGTTCTTTTTAGACCTACCACAATTGTGCACTTAATAGACATATTAAACATGATTTTAGGCTTTTATATGCCAAAAAAATGGGTGTGACCCGCTTTATTGCGATATTCGCTTTTTTGCAGTGGTCTGGAACCGAACCCGTAATATCTCCGAGGTATGCCTGTAATTCTGGCTGCATGCTTCATAAGAAGTGAAAAGAGAAATTCTTCTTCTTCCTTGTTCGCCATCATACTTCTACATTAATGACTTTAATAAAGGCAGTAGTCAGCTCAAGGTTCCTGACATCTCCAAATAGTTTTTTGTGGAGAGAAGTCAGTTGTTGCCATATGCCACTGCATTCACTGCTGTAAGTTGAGCAGGACTGGAGCAGATGTTCAGCTGGGAATGATAATGATGAAGTCAGTATATGATTTGAAATAAAAATGCTAATCTTGAAACTTTTCAAATAGCGAAATACGTAAGCATCTAATAAGTAAACAAAGCTTTTCTCCTGTGACCAAAGTGTGGAGGTCAAACAATGTCGGGTAATCTTTACCTTTAGTGCAGTCGAGTATATAATATGTGTATTGGGAGCTGTGCTGGTGTAGTGGTTACCAAACTGCGCTGGTGACCTTGTGACCCAGGATCAAACCCGGGCGAGGACATTTGAAGATTTTTCGTCTACCGGGATTTGGACTGGATTAACTCGAGCCCTGGCGAGGACATTTGAAGTAGTGTCGTCGACCAGGGACTGGCGGCTCCTGAGCTGACCCAGCTCTAATGGGTACCTCCGAAATTGGTGAGTATCTGCCTGAATGGCGAGGGACACTTGTCTCTGTACAAGAAAAAAAGGGATACTCACGTAAAAATCAGTCTCAGGTTAGACATACTAACCTGAGATTTCGCCTCGAGTAATAGCGGGCGTACGCAAAAAAAATAAAAATATGTGTATTGAGTTAGGGTTAGGATTAGGGTTAACCCCAACCCTAACTCTAAATGGTACGAAAATACACATATTATACATACTCTATGGCACTGAAGGTAAAGATTACCCAATGTCAGGTCAGGCTAATGGCTTTAGCCACATTAGTAAATGGTGAAGGAAACCTGAGGCCTTTGAGTAGTAAATAAATAACTATAGGTAAAATAGACATTCGGAAGCGAAATGTCTGAGTCGTTCACTGGTCCTACATTCCATAGTTAGGTACATTGTCGTGAAAAAAATGATCACGGCCAGTGAGGCACTTTTTTGGGGTACTAAATTGGCTGTGTGTTCTTTTACGATACACTCTCGCAGTGAGGTGATGGCGTCATTTAGATGGTCCCTGGTTCGATTTTCCAGTGAACTTATCACTTAAGTTTCTTTTCTGTTATCTGGTGTCCTACTTGTTCTGAGTGCTTGCTATTTACCTATATTTATTTATTTACTTTATTAGCATGATCTTAAGTGGCAGAGGGGTTAAGTTACTGGACGTGAAACCAGGTAGTATCATGTTTGAAGGAACTACCCAGCTCTAAATAGGTACCTGTTTCTTCTTTTGAGTTAAGGAAGGCAAAGGCAGCTAATTAGAGAATCAGTATTCATTTAAAAAGAAACAAACTGCTGAGACCTACTCTAGTCAAGTCTGTAACACATTGCTCCCCTATGACACTATATGCTATGGACCTATTGTTATCATTTAGCATGTTCTCATTATCTTGAGTGTTAGATTGACTAGTTAGAGCGCTCGCCTCTCTGCTGCAAAGTTACAGAGTTCTGGAATTGAAACCTGAGATTGGCCTGTTCTAGTCTACCCAGTTGAAAAAAGTACCTGTCTCTGCTCTTGAGCTAGGGAAGGCAAAGGCTGTGAGAAAAGGAACAGGTCACCTCACCTCATAAAGCTGGACCTAGTATAGTGAAGTCTTTAACAATTGACTCCTCCACAGCAATATCTGCCATGAGTACCTTTGCCTTATCTTTACCTCATTAGCTTATCCCTTCATATTACAGGCAAACATACGTCACACTAGCTTAGCTATATTATCAACACAGATTTCTCAGTGACTGTTTATTGATATTTCCTTAGGTACATTCACTGAGATGTCAAAGGAAGTGTCTGAAAGATGCAGCTGATCAGACACGAAGAGATCTGATTTATGAAAAGATAAGAGGGCATTGCTGGAATGACACCTAATATAAGCCAGGAGTTCCCAATCTTTATCAGTCCTCATGCCCCATTGGCTTTTAGTGAACCTTCTTGTACCCCTATACAATATGACATATGTTTGCGTATAAGAAAATGAATAAAGAGATTAATTAATTTTACTTAAAGAACTATTCTGTACCTAACAATATTTTTAGTTAAATGTTTATCGGAACATAGTCTAATAAATGAGTGAGATCCTTGATTCTGTTTCTTGGCAAACAACAGTCTTAGTGCTGGTACAGTTTGTGAAAGAGATAACTGCATATCATGTTCAGTCTCAGTTTGTTTCTTGTATTGGATTTGATGGAGATCAGGACCCACGGTTCCCTTTCCTGTC
Source organism: Oreohelix idahoensis (assembly GCA_024509875.1). Lineage (NCBI taxonomy): Eukaryota > Metazoa > Mollusca > Gastropoda > Stylommatophora > Oreohelicidae > Oreohelix > Oreohelix idahoensis. The sequence goes on from JAMPIV010000923.1 coordinate 639,723, forward strand.
CACAACATTTTTGCTGACAATACAATATTTGGAATATTTCAGTAGCATAATATAGTTATTTACCAAATATTCCCCATACCCCCTGGGGCACATGTCTTTTCATACTGAAAATACTTCTTTAACTCTTAGTATACGAGCGGCCTTCTAGAGAGGCCGATGATCGATCCCCGTCAATAGCGAAAATTTATAGCTGAATGCATGTTTAAAACCACTGAACAATTTAGTTACGTGCATGATATAGGGGTTTCATTTCTTCACATTTTGATATATAACACTTATGTTATCTTTATAAATAAATTATTTATTGCAAAATTTGTAATGGTAGTCATGAAAGGCAGCTCGTATACTAAGAGTTAAATACCTTTCCAAACTTACAGACACACTGTGGCCATTATTCGCAATTATTTTGAATATTTCCCAAGGCTGGCTTTGCCTCCAGAATTACACACAAGCCTGTAATTTTCTAACACATCTACACACTTCCTATCATATAGGTGGATTAATCACTAGAAATACACATAATTATATATATATATAGATTCGTTCTTACCCTCAGGCATACACACAGACGAGCTGTTAATGGCTGTTTAAAGTCTGCTTTCAAGTACAGAAGGCAAATCGCTTCCACTAACACTTGCTTTCTTTTGCCGCTCTCTGTGGCTTTCAAATATTGTGACTGACCTGATTCTGTTAGACGCGCTATAAATAGTGTGTGGCCTCGAGTGTCCGAGGTAGTCCCCCAACGAATGTATTTTGAGTTCAGAAAATATTGGTAAATTTTGCCTATTGTACAAATCAGGAAAACTAAGATTTTATTTATCTACGTTATTCCTGGAGTGATTTTATTCATCTAAAGTTTAAAATACGCCCTATATTATTCTACATATTTCTAGTAAACAACCTTTTTCATTCCTAAATGCATTTTATTCTATGCGTACGTTACACAGCTAAATAATGGACTAACCTGAGGCTTTGATGCATTCAACTAGAGATTTCTCCCGTCCTATATCAGTGTAAAAGTATTAGTACTTACGGGTAGAGCAACATCCCTAATATCGTTTTGGTAGCCTCTTCCAGGTGGTACTACTTTCATACTGACGTAGTTAATTTTCCTCCGATACTTGTTTGCACATATTGGGACTTCCATTTTATTTATCCAAGGCTATAGTAAACAATGCATAACGGAGCGTTCTGATTGGCCTGTGTATCTTGCAGTTCTTACAATGTATGGTGCGCGGTGTGGTCAGAGTTATGCAGAATTCGTGTTGTGAGACAGACATCACTTCACGACAGTATTAAAAAATTATTGTTTTTTTTTTCTTATTGCATACAAGAGGTAAGGAGATTATGCAAGAATAACTTTTCTACCAGGTATCTTGTAAGAAGTGATTATGATGAGGTTGTGCATAGTACTAGCAACCTCATTTAGTAAACCAAATTGCTAGTGAGGCTTCATGGGCAGCAACAACAAACAAACAAAAAGAAACGTGATTATGAAATGATATGTTGTTATGGTGTGTTTTACGGTCTGCAGCATTGTAGGCAGTCTATAGAATAATAATAATAATAATCCTATAACATTTTAACCCCTTGATTGCAGGGCATAGTGGTATTTGTCACTGCTTTTGGAGATTTCCTGAGAAAAAAAAAACAGAACATGCAGTAATTTTCTTTTGTTTACAGAGAACCACAAAAAATAAACCACATGGCATCTTCACAAAGTGACACTATCTATTAAACTATCTTGCCAGGGGTCAAACTTGGGCCAGGTCACGTAAACAATGTTGGTTCATCAAACCAGCCGTAACCCTTCCTCTTCGTTAGTGATATTTCCCACTATGCAGTTTTTAAAGTGTATCCTCCACTATGAAGGCAGTTTAGAAATACTAGTATATCCTCTACTATGAAGGCTGTTTAGAGATACTAGTATATCCTCCACTATGAAGGTTGTTTAGATATACTAGTGTATACTCCACTTTGAAAGCTGTTTTGAGGTACTAGTGTATCCTCCATTTTGAAAGCCGTTTAGAGATACTAGTGTATCTTAAACAATGAAGGCTGTTTAGAGACACTAGTGTATCTTAAACAATGAAGGCTGTTTAGAGATACTATTGTATCCTTCAGAATGAAGGCTGTTTAGAGATAGTGTATCCTTCACCATGAAGGCTGTTTAGAGATAGTGTATCCTTCACTATGAAGGCTGTTTAGAGATAGTGTATCCTTCACTATGAAGGCTGTTTAGAGATAGTGTATCCTTCATTATGAAGGCTGTTTAGAGATAGTGTATCCTTCAATATGAAGGCTGTTTAGACTTAGTGTATCCTTCACTATGTAGGCTGTTTAGAGATAGTGTATCCTTCACTATGTAGGCTGTTTAGAGATAGTGTATCCTTCACTATGAAGGCTGTTTAGAGTTAGTGTATCCTTCACTATGTAGGCTGTTTAGAGATACTTATGTATGAGGCAGTTGCTGTCTCAGGGATCAGATGCCAAGGCTGCTGTGTCTTCATTTCCAAACATGCTTGTCGCTAATGTTTGGGGTCGGATGTTCGTGATAGTGGGATTTGTTGTATATATTCTTTTATTATATGCTGGGCGATCATTTCAACTAGACTTCTCTAAATATTTATTTTGAAGTTCATTTTCACAATTATATCCTTGTTAATATGGTCAGGGTGGTCTTTAGTGTTCATTTCCTTCATAAGGTTCTAATTTGATTTGAAAAACCTTTGATAAATTGTGACTGGCTCAAACATGATAGAGACATGGACATCTTTACAGAGCAAAAAAACGACTTGTGACGAATCACAAACAGAAAGTCGTCAGTTAATTAGGAGCTTCACAGTTATTGAACAAAATACATCTAGAAGTCGATATTATTCTGAGTGCCAGAGGTTTTCATTCTTTATTTGATGTTATTCATCGCCTTTTAATGGTTTTCACTTCTCAGTGAGATGAAGATTTATTCTGAGGTTTTCTTGATGTGGCGTTGCCTGTGATTGTAGTCTTGAAGTTATTCACTAAAGTCCGTCCAGCGTTATTTTCCTTTCAAAATTGTCCTTATTAATATAAATCGTATAGATTTACTAATGTTGATTTTCATTTTCGCTCATCGATTTTTAACTACTATTTTCAGTGATGAATTATAGAAGGATCAACCTGCTTAGTGTCAGGTCCCAGTTCTGAGCTGCAGTCTTCAATATAATAATTGTGGAGCACCTAAGGCAGAACTATGCTACAATATGTATCCTCCACTATGAAGGCTGTTTAGATATACTAGTGTATCCTCCACTTTGAAGGCTAGTTTGAGGTGCCAGTTTATCCTCCACTTTGAAGGCTGTTTAGAGATACTAGTATATCCTCCACTCTGAAGGCTGGTTAGAGATACTAGCGTATCCTCCACTATGAAGAGATAACTAGTTTTTATGACAGCACAACTTTTCCTAACTGAAGTCTTCTTCATCTTGTCAGTACACATACCAAAATGCTGATTTCTTTAGTCGTCATGATGCAGTCGAGGGGTTAAAGCTGCAGAGCCCTCCAATTTTGAATGCCATTTTTTGTATTGTGGATTTATTTATGTATATACTATATAGACAATAAATTTTTAATAAAAGATGTGTAATATAAATGATTATATCTTTTATCAGTATGTTTTTTTTTTTTAACTCTAAAATGATGTCAGTGTCCCTTGTAGTTCCTAAAGGTCTCTTGTAAGACAAAGAAAGAATTGTACTACTGTTCCCTCAGGCATGTTATAACACAGACTAAAATGAGGTTGTGCATGAGGCTGGCAACCTCATCATGTACAAACAAATCACTACAGAAACCACTACTGCAAGAGCATGTAAATGCTTTGTCTGCAGGCTTCCTGTAAAGAGGCTGACTGTATTGGTGGTTCAATGTACCCATTGGGAGTGAAAACAAATGATTATGTTTGTGTAATTTTATAAAGATAATATTTTTCATCAATGCACGTTTTCTTAATCTAAAATTGTGTCTGTAATTCCCTCTTTCTCTATTTCACTCTAGCTCTCTCTCTTTCTCTTGTAGAAGAGACTCAGAGAGATGACTGGAAGGACAGAGTTTATATGTATTTTGAGAATGACAAAGAACTTAATGCATTGAACATGTGAGACAGGACATGACAACATTTTTATTTTCTCTAAAACCTGCTTGTTCTACATCTATATTTTGCTGACGACCTGGCACTTCTCACCCGTGTGTTACCGGGGCCCGAAAGGGGAGCAAAGAATAGTAACACTGTCCCCTACCAAGCATGTCGTAAAAAGCGACTAAGGAGGGTTGGGCATGGGGCCGGTTACACCATCCTGTAAAAAAAATTTAAACCACAAAAAACTTCAACAAATATGGACAAGTCAAATAAAGAAAAAAAAACACAGCCATCCAAGACAGGGGAAGGTCCTCTCGCGGGGAGGCGTATGATGCAACACAGAGAAAGCCGAAAGGAGTCTGTGTTGCTGACTAACCTTCTTTCTTCTAGGAGAACTTCCAGATTTGGCACCTGGAATGTTCGGACATTAAACGAACAAGGGAAAGTGGCGCAAGTAGCAGCAGAAATGAGGGAATACAAAATCGAGGTTCTGGGAATGTGTGAAACAAAGTGGAAGGGGGTAGACAGGAAGAAACTCATCACAGGTGAATTGGTGCTGTCCTCAGGACATGAAGACGAAAGTTCACACCACAGTGAAGGGGTAGCTCTTATGTTATCTAAAGAAGCACAGAAAGCACTAATTGAATGGGAAGCTGTTGGACCCAAAATAATAACAGCTTCTTTCAAAACAGCTAAAAAGAAAATTCATGTAAATGTCATCCAATGTTATGCACCAACTAATGACAAAGAAGAGTCTGTGAAAGAAGCATTTTATACTAAACTACAAGAAATTATGGATAAAGTAAAAAGAAGAGACATCACAATTTTGATGGGTGACATGAATGCAAAGATAGGTACAGTCAACACTGGATTTGAAGAAGTCATGGGAAAACATGGGCTAGGAGTAATGAATGAAAATGGAGAGCTATTCGCAAACTTCTGTGCTTCATATCAACTGGCTATAGGAGGAAGCATGTTTCCACATAAGAGAATACACAAGGCAACATGGATATCACCAGACCATAGAACAGAAAATCAGATTGATCATATATGCATAAACAAGAAGTTTAGATCATCATTGCAGGATGTAAAGGTATATAGAGGAGCAGATGTGGCATCAGATCACCATCTTCTGATAGCCAAAGTAAAAATGAAACTCAAGAGATATGCAACTATGCAAAATTATAGACAACAGTTTAATGTAGGACAGCTAAGAAATCAAGAAACAAGAGACAAATTTGCGGTCACAGTATCCAACAAATTCCAAGTGCTCCAACAGCTGGAAGATGTAGAGAATACAGAAGACTATTGGCAGCAGGTCAAAACAGTATGGAAGGAGACATGTGAAGAAATACTGGGGAAAAGGGAAAGACAACAAAAAGCATGGATAACAACAGAAACCATCAATAAGATAAAAGACAGAAAAAACAAGAAAGCAGAGTTAAACACAAGCAAAAACTAGAAGCTCCAAAGCCAAGGCTCAAGAAGTGTACACAGAAGCAAACAAAGAAGTAAAAAGAAGTATCAAAAGAGACAAGAGGAAGTATATTGAGGAGTTGGCAAGAGAGGCAGAAGATGCTGCAGCCAAAGGAAATATGAGAGAACTGTATAGCAGTACAAAGAAGCTAACAGGGAAATACAAGCAAACAAGTTGCCTCATAAAAGACAAGAATGGGAAACTGCTCAGCAATATACAAGAGCAAATGAAGAGGTGGACAGAATATTTTGGGGACCTTCTCAATAGACCAGCTCCACAAAACCCGCCGGACATCCAGCCAGCAGAAGAAGAGCTACAAATTAACGGTGAAAGACCAACGAAGGAAGAAATAAAGAAAGCCATAAAGCTTCTAAGAGAGGGAAAAGCGTCTGGACCTGATGGCATTCCAGCAGAGGCCATCAAAGCAGATATCGACACGGCTACAGAGATGTTATATAAATTACTTGGTAAAGTCTGGGAAAAGGAAGAGATACCAGCAGAATGGAAGGAAGGATATCTGGTTAAGTTGCCTAAGAAGGGAAATTTACAAGAGTGCACAAATTATAGAGGAATAATGTTACTATCAGTGCCAGGAAAAGTATTAAACAGGATTATCCTTGAGAGATTAAAAGAGTCCATAGACAAGAAACTGAGAGATGAAAAAGCAGGTTTTCGACAAAACAGATCATGTACAGACCAGATAGCCACTGTGAGAATAATAGTTGAACAAAGTCTGGAATGGAATTCACCACTATACATCGGATTTGTGGACTACGAAAAGGCATTTGACAGTGTAGACAGAGAATCACTTTGGAAATTGATGAGGCATTATGGAGTTCCCCTGAAGATCATTAATTTAATAAAGAAAACATATGAAGACATGACATGCAGAGTTCTTCACGAAGGACAGCTAACAGAACCGTTTGGGATAAGAACAGGAGTGCGACAGGGATGCCTCTTGTCTCCATTTCTTTTCTTGCTGGCAATAGATTGGGTTATGAGATCATCGACAACACACAACAGAAATGGAATCCAGTGGACTCTGACTAAGCAGTTGGATGATCTGGATTTTGCTGATGACTTGGCTCTTCTGTCCCATAACCGTAATCAGATGCAGGACAAATTGAAAACACTCGAGGAGAGGTCACAGCAATTGGGTCTGAAAATACACAGGGAAAAGACAAAAATAATGAGAATAAATGCAGGTAATGATAACAGGGTTGAACTTGAAGAAACACCAATTCAAGATGTAGAATCATACACATATCTTGGCAGCAATATAGACAAAGTTGGAGGGACAGACAGCGATATCAAAATAAGAATACAAAAGGCAAGAGGAGCTTTCATTGCATTGGGAAATATATGGAGATCAAGAGAAATCGGATCCAACACGAAAATAAGAATCTTCAACTCAAATGTGAAGTCAGTCCTATTGTATGGTTCGGAGACATGGAGAACAACAAAGACAACAACCAAAAAGCTACAGACTTTCATAAATGGGTGCTTGCGTAGAATAGAGGGATTAAAATGGTATGACAAGGTTACCAACGTGGAACTGATGACAAGAACTAGACAAGTGCCAGTGGAACAAGAGATGAGAAGAAGACGATGGCGATGGATAGGACACACACTGAGGAAACCTGTTGATAGCATTACAAGGCAGTCCTTGTTCTGGAACCCCCAGGGCAAGAGAGGCAGAGGAAGACCAAGAAGTACATGGAGAAGAGAGTTGGAAACGGAGGTGAAAATGATGAGGAGAACATGGAAAGAACTTGAGATGATGGCACGGGACAGGAGGACTTGGCATGTGTTTGTTGAAGGCCTATGCTCCTTTGGGAGTGGAGGGTTATGAATGAATGAATGAATGGCACTTCTGTCCCATAATAGTAATCAAATGCAAGACAAAATAAAAATACTCGATTAAAGGTCACAGCAAGTGGGTCTGGACAAAACAAAGATAATGAGAATAAATGCAGGAAATGATAACAAGATGATACTTGAAGAAACACCACTACAAGATGTGGAATCATAAACATATCTTGGCAGCAATACAGACAAAGTTGGAGAGACAGTGATATCAGAATAAGAATACAATAGGCTAGAAAAGCTTTCATTGCATCTGAAATATATATGGAGATCAAAATAAATCAAGTCCAACACAAACATCAGAATTTTTATTTCAAATGTCAAGTCATTCCTATTGTATGTCTCTCAAACATAAAAGCAACAACCAAACAGCTACAGACTTTCATAACTGGGTGCTTGCATATAATAGAAAGATTGAAGTGGAATGACAAGATCACTAATGGGGAACTGATGACATGAACCAGACAAGTGCCAGTGGAACTGATGACATGAACCAGACAAGTGCCAGTGGAACTGATGACATGAACCAGACAAGTGCCAGTGGAACTGATGACATGAACCAGACAAGTGCCAGTGGAACTGATGACATGAACCAGACAAGTGCCAGTGGAACTGATGACATGAACCAGACAAGTGCCAGTGGAACAAGAGATGAGAAGATGATGCTGGAAATGGATAGGACACAGTAAGGAAACCTGTTGATAGCATTACCAGACAGTCCTTGTTCTGGAATCCTCAGAGTAAGGGAGGTACAGGAAGACGAAAGACCACGTGGAGAAGAGAACTGGAGACAGACATGAAGGGGATGAAGAAGGCATAGAAAGACCTTGAGCTGATGTCACTTGACAGGAAGTCTTGGCAGACGTTTGTTGAAGACTTACTCTCCTCTGGGGAGCTAAAGAGTGATTTTGATAATCAACAGGTTTTGAACCCAGTAACTTTGCCCTGAGAAGCAAGTACTCTGATAACTGTGCCACTCGACCCTCAATCCAACTGAAACTCTCTCATAAACAAAAATCTCAAAATCGATGTTTGTAACAAAATTAAAGCTTTTTAGCATTTTTCAATAAGCCAGCCAGGCAAACTTATTACTGATTTTGTCACAGTACATCTGAAGCCATGTTTGAAGTAAAGGAAAGAGCAGAGCCATATTAATCAAACTCAAAAAAGTGACATTATCCTACTGGTTGTAGTTTTATTATTTAATGAATATGAAATCAGTTATACAAATTCGTGTATACAAGTTTTGCATAAGAACATACGGTTGACTTTCAACAAGATTTATATACTTGGGGGCATATCTGGAGTCATCTTTATACGACCACCAGCTATGCACAGTGCTACAATATACATATGTGGAAGTGAACCTCTGTCTGTGAGGCTATTTACACCCTCATTGACTCTTGAAATCATCTACACACTTCCAGGGATTCCCCCTGTGTTGAAACTTGTTGAGAATCCAGCATTGCACACTAAGCTTGGAGAAGTCACATGAACCCCAGACGTGATTCTTTGGCTTTGACCTGGTTGACTGCATGCAGGAAGATCTCTCAGTGGACCCAGTGATAGGCAGGGGAGCTGAGAAGTGGCTCTGTGCAGAACCAGAGCGCAGTATTTTAGCACTGCATAGTTGGAGAGCCCCCTTGGATGGCGGGGAATGCCCAGTATTCCACACGCTTCTTACTCCAAGCTTGGGACCAGATGTGACGATCCTTTAAATGCAAGCCAAGCTGGAGAAACTGGAGCTCATGACTTCAACTCAGCATGTTTTGGAATGACGGAAAAGCCTAGATCTACAGTGTAGATAATACCAAGGAGTCTTGAACTTGGCTGCAAAAGAGTGAGAAGCTTAGCAGCCCTAGTTAAACAACAAGAAGATTTATCTATATCAGGGCATATTACATACACAAAACACCAAATGTGAATAACAAACATTCAGTAGTATACAATAATGTTGGTGGATTTATCACAAACGAGCAGGCTTGTTTAGAGGGACTGAGTAACTAGACGAAGTATGGGAGATATGATATGACGATCAGTATGTCTAAAACACAGGCAGTGAAGATCACCAGAAAACCATTCACCACCCATGTCAACAGATGAGAAAAGTCATTGGTGATGGATAGGACACACACTGAAGAAGTCTACTAAAAACAGTATTACAAGGCAGTCCTTGTTCTGGGATCCCCAGGATAAGAGAGGAAGAGGCTGACTGAAAAAAACATACGGAGAAAAGAACCGAGACAGAAATGAAAGGGATAAAGAAGACATGGAAGGATCTTGAGTGGACAGCACCAGGACAGGACTGGAGGATGGTGTCAATTAGTTGAAGTTCAATGCTCCTCAGGGAGCTTAGGGAAATTGAATGAATCCATGTCAACAGTACCTTGAGTAAGTAGGAAGCATGTTCACATAGGGTGGTAGAATTGACAGAGAACATCAACATAAGATGTTAAAAGGCTAACACAGAAAAAGCTGTGCAGTGTAGGTATCCACACATCTCCATGGATACAAAGCAGCAGTTATGAAGGTGGTGGGAACAAAGTCATATAAAGGTTTTCATAGGTAAAGGTAGTCCCATACTGCCACAGGGAAGTGATATTTTAGAGAGACTCAGTTTTTTTTTAATGAGGTGGGGTGACTGGTTCCTTTCCTCACTGCCTTTGCCATCCTTAGCTCAATAGCAGATTCAGGTACCTATTTACAGCTGGATAGACTGGAGAGTGACGCTACCAGGTTTTGATCACAGAACTTGATAACTGTGTAGCAAGAGGGAAGCGCTCTAACTGCTTAGCCAGTCGGATGCTCTGGTTACACAGAAAGATAGAAAATTGTTCCAACATCTTGTCAGAATGTAGCCCCAGTCAGCTGCATTGACAAGTATTCAACGTCAAAAGTTCTGGCTACAGGTTTAAGGTGATGCCTGAAAGGAAGGTAGGTAGATAGATGTTTAAGAAATCTGAAGGAACGTGACATGATGCTGGTCAAAGCAATGCACCTCTCACCAGAACAAAAAGTGCTTCTCCCCATAACACTTATCAGCATGAGTGGACAGAGTAAAGTGATAATTTTCAGACTAAAAACCAGCCATTGCAGACTCATACCATCTGTACAACAAATTGAAAATCGGACAGATGTGTTCTCATGTGGAGAGGACGAAACAAACAAACAATAGAACACTACTCTAAAACTGTCAGCTCCACTGAAGCAGCAGTGTGGCCTTCTCCAACACAGTTGAAGAAACTGTATGGTGACGAGAGATGTCTGAGATGGCCTGCCAGCTTTATAAGAGAGATAGATGTGGTTATTTGAGAGTGAAAGATGATTTTTATGAAAGCTCTGATGAAAGCAGTAGTAAAAAAAACAACAGTAGTGATGAAACTGAAGCGCTGATGACTATAACATATCAGAAGACCCCCTCTAGAGTAGAGGGCCATCCAACTCGTGGCATTGCATCACCCACCAGTTAATGAGTCTGGTAGGTTCAACAAACTCTACCAATATTGAGCCTGCTGAGTTGGGGAAACACTCTGGGTTTGCAAGTAAGCCCTTGAAACTTATCCTCAATTGCACAAAGTCAAAGAGGAAAAACTCAAATCCCAGGAATTTAAAAGAAGAAGAAAAAATGTGTCAATTCAAATATGGAAGCAACTATTGATAAATGATTTTTTTTAGGGAGATATGACAGCTGATGAAAACAAAAATACTGTGTGAATATGGTAATATTATAGTTTACTAAGGCTTATGTGTCAGGCCTCAGTATCCTGCAAAACCCAATCTCTGTAGCCTCTGGGTGATTTCCTTGCTTATTTATTGACTGTTCATGACTCACTTCCACATGAAAAGATCGGCTGAAGGTAACAATGAAGAACTATCTCTCTAACTATCATGGACAGATTTGTTATCTAAAGCAATAAAAAAAATATGAAATGCTCTCTTGTCGAAGCCAGGGTTCCTTTACCTTTCTTGTGCCGTGGGCCCCTTTGATTGTCTGATGAAGGCTATGGACTCTTTTGACTATCCATTGAAGGCTGTGGACCCCTTCTTGGAAAACATTTTTTATAACATAAATGCATTATAAAAAACTTTACATTCTTAATTTTAGATAATGTACAGGACCCCTAAGGGGTCAAGAGGACCACAGATTAAGAACCCTGGTATGATCTGTACGTCATCTGTGAGATGAATCTTCTATTTAATGCTATTATTTTTTTTTTTTTTAAGTATAAAGAAAAATATCATGCTTCACGTCTGATGGGTTATAATTAGGATATACGGAGCCTTGAAGTCTAGATAATATGTTCAATAGCCAATACCTGAATGTGGCATCATGCATTTATTGTAAAGAGTGAATTAAAATTTCCAGATTATGAGCATGTGTATTTTTTTTTCCCTTTTATCCTAAAATGGTAGTCCTCATACTTGTCATGGTGCATTTAAAAAAAGGAGGTTGTTTGTACGGATAAACTCGTTTTCATTTCAGAGATTCTGGCAGTAATATTTTTTCCTTCTTTTCTAAATCCTTAATCAATAACAGATTGCAATGTCTGTTCTAGCTCTTTTTCCTCCTCATCGCTGAGTTCAGAGAGCGTGATAAAGTTGGATGCGGATGTAGAGATGTGAAGGGCATGTAGGTCATAAGGATTTTCTGTGGTTCTGAAATAAAAATGAAGAAAGCCAGTGAACCATGTCATAAAATATTTTATCCACAAAAATATTACAAAGAAAAATGGATAAGTTATTTTAATTTACAGAAGTTGATAGAAGGAATATTTAGGAGGTTAATGTTACCCAGGAATCCCTAGGGAACGAGAATCTTAAGAATACATGGAGAAGAGAACTGGAGACAGAAATGAAAATAAGGACAGAATGGAAAGACCTTGAGTGGATGACATGCGACAGGGACTTACCATGTCTTTGTTGTAGGCCTATGCTCCTTGGGAAGCTGAAGGGTATAATAAGCTGTTTAGTCCCCAGGGGTCTCAGAGGAGACAAGAAATAACAGGACTACTGTTGCCTCTGGCATGTGAAAGAGACGACCAGCTTGAGGTTGTGCACGGGGCTGACAGCTTCATCATTAAAACATATTGCTACATAAACTGCTGCTACAAGAGCACACCAATGCTTTAATGCAGGCTAATGATGATGAAATGTCAATAAGATTAAAAAAAGGTAAATTCATATTTCTACAGATTATTTTAAAATCTTCATTCTCCACTCAAAAGATTGTTATTTCTTTCACTGCTCTCTGTAGCTAGACCAGTCAGTGTTTTTCAACCTTTTTGTGTTCATTCATTCATTCATAACCCTCCACTCCCAAAGGAGCATAGGCCTTCAACAAACACATGCCAAGTCCTCCTGTCACGTGCCATCATCTCAAGTTCTTTCCATGTTCTCCTCATCATTTTCACCTCTGTTTCCAACTCTCTTCTCCATGTACTTGGTCTTCCTCTGCCTCTCTTGCCCTGGGGGTTCCAGAACAAGGACTGCCTTGTAATGCTATCAACAGGTTTCCTCAGTGTGTGTCCTATCCATCGCCTTCTTCTCATTTCTTGTTCCACTGGCACTTGTCTAGTTCTTGTCATCAGTTCCACGTTGGTAACCTTGTCATACCATTTTAATCCCTCTATTCTACGCAAGCACCCATTTATGAAAGTCTGTAGCTTTTTGGTTGTTTTATTCAATCTATAACTTTTTGTGTTCACGGCACACTTTTCAATTTTCTAAAAATTTGCGGCACACCTATCTACCTGAATAAAAAAATTACAGTGATATATACTAATTAAATATATTAGAAAACTCTCAATTCGACTTTTTAAAATTGTTTAAAATAACTTTGAAGTATATCTATTTTTGTTCAAAGAAGTTAATAGCTTCTATTATTATTGAATGAATTCAAGCTGTAAGATCATTTTTATATTACATAATCACTAAAAATATACTTCATGTAGTAAATTACAAAATGTTTGCGGCTCACTTTGATAGGCACGGCGGCACACTGCTTGAGAAACACTGAGCTAGACAGATGCTAATTACTTTTTTTCTTTTCTTATATATCATCGTCATCATCATGTTCCTTTGTGTTCCTTATAGAGCAGGAATCCACCACTGTAGCTGGTCTCCTTACAAGGAGCATCCACCAAGCAGTAATGTGCTCTTGCAGCAACCTGTTTTACTTGATAAGGTTGCCAGCCCTATGCACAATCTCATATTAATCATTTTTATGAGATGCCTGTGGATGCAGTGGTCCCATTCTTTGACCCCCAGAAACTACACAGGGCTTTTCTTATATATCCTAATATCAATATGTATTCATATAGCATGGCAGAGTGGTTAGAGCGCTTGCCTCTCGATGGCAAAGGTTACAGGATCAAATCCTGGTAGCATTACACTCCAGCTCACTCAGCTGCAGATGGGTACTTGACTCGGCTCGTGAGTTGGGGAAGGCAAAGGCAACGAGGATGGGAACTGATCACTGTTGCCCTTAAAGCTAGACCTAGAATAGTGAATTCTCTAACACTTCACTTCTCAACGACAGTATCTGCTATGGGACTACCTTGACCTTTTTTTTTTATTACTCATAAAGCATTTTAATCCGTCTGCTTTTCTTTTACTGAGGAAATATATGAGTCATTTGTTACTCTCTAGTTTCTATATGTGTTTGCCTTTCCTTCATATGTAACATTTTAAGTCGGGTAGCCAGCCAGACCTTCATCTTGCCGAAGAGATGATAATTGCTTGGTGCCAAGTCTGGGCAGTAAGGGGGGTGGTTGAAAATTTCCCACTTAAACTGCTTGTGCGAGCAGCAGTGTCGGGCCGCGCGTTGTCGTGCAGGATAATGACGCCACTGGTGAGCATTCCGTGCCTTTTGTTTTGGATCGACTTTTGTTGACGGAATTCATGACACCAGGGACCACAATAACGTCAGAAGTTTATTGTGGAACACTGAAGAAGGTTCGTCGGTCGATCCAAAACAAAAGGCGCGGAATGCTCACCAGTGGCGTCATTATCCTGCACGACAACGCGCGGCCTGACACTGCTGCTCGCACAAGCAGTTTAACTCCACAGCAACGCTCTGAGCGTTGCAAAATTCAACACGCCGTGCCCCAGCAACGCTCAGAGCGTGGTTTTTAGTTTATCACGAATAAACCCTAAAAATCGTCCGCTTAATGCAGTTCATATATTAAAACTCGTAGAATGACTTCCGCTACTATTTAAACAACTAATTTGACTTTAGTTAATCAGCACATGTGCGTGTTTTGATGTTATTATCACAATTTTTGTGAAGATTCGCGTGTTTACGTTTTTCGTTGTTTTTGCTAGAGAAATATGTCACGCTTTATATTTACATTTTCTAAGTCTCCTAAGCAAATAATTGTGTCAAACTACTTTGAAACATTGCTGACATTGATGATGATTGTTTGGTAGTCACAGTTTGTTGTCAAAATACGGAATATATGCAGAAAAGCTAGACACACTAGATTTAGTTGATGAGTGGGCGTAGTCATATTCTGGCCGATCAAAAAGCAACAAAACTAGACCTACCGTAACATCTAATCACTAGTTCTTGGTAGAAGATGAAGCTAGGGATACTATTAAAACATTAAACAAGAGTAAAAAAGTATTTATATGACGTTATTCTTATTTATTTGTTTGAAAATTACGTAATGCACGATTGCATAATTTATTTTTTTCTTACAAAGAACCACGGACAAACTGGTGCGAATAACACTAAATCTACTAATTTTGGCCATAAGCATGTTTTTTTTACTTTGTATATGGATTAACTTGACGTTTGAAGACTAAAAAGAAAGTTTTATTGTCTACGACAGTAATTTGTCTTTGGTAAGATCGTATTCTACAGTCAACTTTTTAGCGTTTTTCAATTTTACATGCAAAATGATTAAATTATACCGAACATACTTGTGTTAATACTACCACAGACATTATATATTTGAATTCTCTATCCATTTCCCTACAGTTTGTTATATAATAAGTACATGTTCAAAGGAAAATTCACAAACAAATTTAGACTGAAAGATGAACACTTCACTCTATAAAATTCTGCCCACAAAAAAAGTCTGGCACAGCGTGCAAAATAACTCTGGAATGAAAGAGTTAAGTGGGACATTTTCAACCACCCCCCTTACAGCCCAGACTTGGCACCAAGCGATTATCATCTCTTCGGCAAGATGAAGGTCTGGCTGGCTACCCGACGCTTCAACACCGCCGAGGAGCTCATGGATGGAGTCAACAACTGGCTAAGTACCCTGGCGGCACCGTTCCTTGACCAGGAGTTACAAAAACTCGTGCCACGGTACGACAAGTGCCTGAATTTGGGTGGTGACTATGTGGAAAAGTAAAACAGTGATGTATGTAACTTTTGTATGTATTTAGATGTTATTGTCAATTTTTTTTAATTTTTACCAGCCAATCAGTGTGTCCGGCAGAATTACTACCAATAACAAATGTCAATATTTCTTATACTAATAATAGCAGACCGACCGGATTTTGATTTTCTGTTAGGCAAACTCATTAAGTTTCAGTAGCAACTCACCAAGTTTCAGTAGATCTCCACCAAGTTTCAGTAGATCTCCACATGAGCGCTTTTAGTGGCTCGAAGAATGTCAAGACGGTATTCTCTCTCTCTCCACGTGTTTTGCAGCATCTGAGGTGTGACGGATGCACAAGCGTCAATTATTCACTGCCGAAGATTATCCAGTCCCTGCACCGGAGTTTGATAGACAAAGCTTTTTACGTATCCCCATAGAAAGAAATCTAAGGGGGTCAAATCTGGTGACCTTGGTGGCCAATCAATGGGACCTAATCTTCCAATCCATCTTTCTGGAAATTGTTGATGAAGGTAGTTTCTTACTTCATTGGCATAGTATGGAGGTGCTCCATCTTGCTGGAATATGAATCCTTCTGGTATCCTAGGAACTGCAAAAGTTTGCAGCATGTTTAGGTATGTTGCTCCTCTGACTGTGGCTTCGGCGAAGAAAAATGGCCCGATCACATAATTCGAGGTTAAGGCACACCACACGTTAAGTTTAGGGCTGTCTCGCTCATGCTCCATTACGACATGTGGGTTTTCATTTCCCCATATCCTACAATTATGCAGGTGAACTTTGCCACAAGTGTGAAAGGTCGCTTCATCAGAGAATATCACACGATTGAGAAATTCATTGTCATCATCAAGGTGACATAGCATTGCATTTGCGAACTCGGCCCGTCTAGGTTTATCATTTGGCTGTAACTTCTGCACTAGCTGGATCTTGTAGGCTCCAAGCCGCAATCTTTTGTGCACAATGTCGTGAACAGTAGATTTTGGAATACCCAATTCTCCACTTGCCCGTCGAATGGATTTCCGCGGGCTACGTTGAAAAGCTTTGCTAACTGCTTCAACTCTATCTGGAGACAACGCTTCATTGCCGCTTCCCTTCTTTCTCAACAAAGAACCTGTTTCCAACAGTTGCTTGTGCCAGTTCACTATGGTATGTCGCTCTGGAGGTTTCTGTCCATATTCCTGCCTGAATCTCCTTTGTAAAAAATTTGACAAATCCATCTGTGCTCTGATCTCCTCCCTTAAATCACACAAGGAGAATCTCAGCACAGTGCACGAACTCATGTAGCAGCGGTGAGGATCCCAATGTGTGTATACAGAAATCACACACTCTATAAATATTCTTGTGGTTGGTAGGTTTAGCTAATTTTGTAAATTTTTTTCAGGGCAGTGGCCGTATGGCCTACTCTTTACGATTTCTAACTGCTGAGGGATTTTTAGCATGCGCAACTTGCACATGGGTTCTCCTGTTTTTCGCCCTTATCCGAGAAGGCTAGTCATCCGGTCTCACTACCCATGAGATCAGGGGGGAGTATGACTGTTACGTGCAGTCTTTGATATCTTGCAATATTATACATTTGTATGCTTGTTATGTTCGCAAATATTTTGTAAACAAAAGAGAAACTCTTTTGCTTAAGGAAAAGTCATTATTGAGTTACTTCCCTCGAAAGGAGTTTCGCCACTTTCGATCGAACTCCGCGGACGAATCCAGTTTTACTGCGATTTATTCTTTGTTTGGGTAGAAATAGATTGTTCTTGCTTCAGAATATCTATGGCCTGAATTTATGTGTACTGTTTGTCTAGGTAGGACGAGTCGGTCTTATATCTGTATGTCTTTACATATCTAAGTCGAACTATATGTTCTTTGTCGCTAGAAAGGTCAAAGGCTGTCCAGCGGATGTGTCGCTAGTGAGTTGTGATTTGGCTTCGCCCTGATGATGGGGGGTTGTCGTGTTTTTCTGTATCGGCTTGTCGCTGGGAAAAGTGATCTCAAGATTGATGGGGAAAGTGATAGACGTCTAGACCTATCGTGTATGCTTTACCCCAGTGTTTATTCTTATTGCCAAGGAATGGCAGAATCATATTTCTGACACCAAGGTAACAAAAGCACTTCTTATGAACTCTCTTACGAAGCCATCGTTTTCGATAAGCAGACGCACGATTTGTACGTCTGAGAGAATATTTAACTAGATGAAGAAGACATTCATTTCTAGCAGCACTATATCTTGTATGATGAAGTCAATTGTATCATGATAGAATCTACAGAGCCATGAGAACATTTAATGAATGACTAACTTTAATACAGATTCATTGTCTGTATCCAAACGTGAGTGACAGCTCACCAGAAGCCATTTTGTATCCAAATATTTTATGACTTTCAAGAAGAGAAAAGGGATGCCCCGTATTATCGCTTGATGAGTCCAGAGATCACTGCTACAGATGAGAACCCATTACTAGCGGTTCAAAATGATTATATGAAAAATATGTGCTGAACATTATTTAAAGGAATCTTCGCTAGACGAGGTTAGGTCTAGAAGCCATCTTGAATATTGTTTATAAACTGACGTGCTTTGTCAGTAAACTCAGATGATATATATATGGGCAATACTGAGTGCTTGTCTACTGACATTCCATTGTGCTATGATTCAACGAGTGCCCATGTATCATTGCAAGACCATTTATCAATTGTACCATGATGTATTATGCCAACCTGTGATTTGTCACTGTATCCGTGCTGTCGAATGTGTACGTCCAATTAAACTGTAACAAAAAGTACACAGCAGTTGGCGTCGATGACTTCCAGCCATACATGAGTGAGAAAAAGAACATTTATTAACTCTTCGAACTCTTTCATCATTCGCGTATTATACTCTCACTCTATGTCTACACACCACTGCGTAGGTCGAGTTGATATTCCTATTCTTAACAACCACTCTGACGAGCAACGCTGGGGCCAACAACAAGTCTTTAACATTGGAGCTTCCACAGACCACCATACCTCTTAACACTGTGGTCCTGTAAATAGTTGATGTCAGTGTGAACAAGGAACAATACAACTTCATATCTATACACCATTCAACAGTATATATAGAAACAGCATTTAACTCTGGTGGAATTCAAAGAAGGATATTTAACACTGGTATGCTAATAGTTAACACTGGTGAGCCAGCTTTCTGGGTTTGACCTCGCAGAAGTTGAGAAGTCAACAGACTACCGATACCAGACCGTTTCCTGTGGCTGATACGACACACTTGCAGTATTAGTTTGCTCGTTGTCAACACTTTGTCACGTGACCTATCAAGTGAATGCAGTATCTAGGTCAGCGTTGTTGACATTTTTACGCTTAGACATTACAGAGTTTCACAGTACAGAGATGATACTTTGAAGGCCATAAACTGTTCTATTGTTGCAGTATTCTTGAACATAAGTGCGTAAATTTCATCGTTGGACCTTCTGATACTCATATTGTTGAACATTGTAATAGATTAAATCAAAAATCTAGTATTGATTAAAGTGGCAGTTTACTTTGTTTATTCAGAAACTGTGCCATTATATTTATGAACTGAAACTCTTTCCAACACATTTCATTATTTAATGTATAACTGAGCATCCTATCTGCAACACAGTGCTTTATATATTACACACATGATATATGCATTTATGATTATATGTTATATGTTATTTGTTTGTATAGTATATTAGTTTATATGTCAGCGGGTTGTGTTTAGGTTGGGCGGTGTCCTCACAACAGAATATCCCACGTCATAGAGGGTCCGTTGTGGGCGTTTTCTTTAGGTGCAATTTCCTTAATTGGAAATTTGCTTGCAACAACTAGTTGCTATTTGTGTTAGCTGTGAAGACTGTAATTATTGTTATTTTTGTAATATTTCTTTGTTCTTTAGTTTTGTTTTGATTTGTTTGTAATTTGTTGGTCTACCCTTTTCTATCTTTCAGTTCTATTCACAATTTATATTCATATACTGTGACGTCATTTGTGTTGTTATTCCTTGCAGACTCAGTGATTATTTTCATTGATTTCCCTATTTGATTTATTTGATTTCTGCAAACGTTTTCGTATTGTCAGTCTTATTTGTACTTTATGTATGCTGTTGGTTGACATATGTTTTATATAGGTATATTTCATAAGACACTATTGCTTGTGCACTGCACTTGGATTATGGTATAAACCAGTACTTTATTATTATTACTGGTATACAAGAAATTATACAAGACCTTATTAAGGCTTGTGACCCACTGAGATTGAGATAGTGTACTGATTAATCAAGTCATTAAGAACTTGTGGTATTATTATTGTTTCAAGTAATTAGTATTATTGTTAGACATCATGTCTACATTAGAATACTTCATTGCACAAGGGAAATCCCTTGATAAGACTGGTCAACAATTAGAAGAATGGACAGTTGCTCAATATGACAAGACATTAGCAGCTGAAGAGAGAAGATTAGCAGCTGAAGAGAAAAGACTAGACAGAGAAGCTACTGCTGCTGCTGAACAAAAGAAATTGCAGATGCAGGTGGAGGAAAGGAGATTTGAAGCTGAACAAAAAAAATTAGAAAGAGAAGCTGCTGCTGAACAAAAAAGATTAGACAGTGAAGCTGAACAAAAAAGATTAGACAGGGAAGCTGAACAAAAAAGATTAGACAGGGAAGCTGAACAAAAAAAGATTAGACAGAGAAGCTGAAGAAAAAAAAGCAATAAGAGAACATGAATTTGAGTTAGAGAAATTAAGATTGACAAGTATGAGTAATGTTAATCAGGCATCTAGTGGTAATGGTAAACCTTCTACTTACAAGGTTAAGGTTCCACCGTTCAATCAGTCCAGTGACGATATTACATTCTGGCTGGATAGATTTGAACGTTCTTGTCGTACTCATAATGTGGATAAATCACAATATGCTAACCAATTAGCAGAAAACTTGAAAGGTGAATCTCTGACTAGGTTATGCCTTGTAGGAGAAGCAGATAAGGATAATTATGATGTCATTAGGGCGGCTTTGATAAAAAAAATACCAGCTAAGTGAGGAAGGCTATCGCCTTTTGTTTAAGACGATGGTGCCTGAGACAGGTGTAGAATTCTCAGAATTCATTGCAAAGGCACGTCTCACAGTTGATCGTTGGATTGAGCTTTCCAAAACAGAAAAAACGTATGAAGGACTTATGGATTTGTTGCTCAGAGATAAGATTATGTCATGTGTTAACAAACCATTCCTTGAATTTATACATGAGCGTAAACCCAAATCACTAAAGGAAATGGAAGAATATTGTTCCCAATATGTCACTGCACACCCCGACGTGACTTTTGGCAACACTAAGTTTAAGGAGAGTATGCCAGTTGCTTCAGCAACACCATACAATCCCAATTATTCACACAGATTTCAGGGACCTCAAAACAGATTTGAAAAAAAAGGTAACCATAATAGTTATCAAAACCAAGGTAACCAATCATTTCAGGGTTCTTCTTCAAAGAACTGGAGACGAGCTGATAGCTCTCGACACAGGGGTGGTCATAATTATAGGAATTTCCATAGAGGAAGTAATTATAGAAACTATCCGAGGTATCCGTCTTGGAGTCAACAAGATCATAATTACAGGGATACTCATTATAATGAATATGATAATGGTAACCAAGAGAACTATGACTCAAACCCAAATAGGGGTTACAATAGAGGTAACAATAACTACAGAGGTAATAATAACCGAGGTAGATCTCAAAACAGAAGACATAAACCACATTTTCAGGCAAACTCTGCACAGCAAGAGTCTCATGAAGCCTATAAACAGAGTAAAGATAATAATGACGCTAGTAATATGGCATGTTCCGCTTTTGATTTTGGGAGAGCATCTCAGTGCCCCCAATGCAAAACATTATTTGAGCCAACCACAGTGTCTACTTTAAGCTGTGGCCATCCTCTTCCTGCTCTTCCTGCATCAGTCGCGCATGATGGAAGAGGTTCTCTTGTCTTACATAAGGGTTTAGTACATAACAATCCAGTCTCCGTTCTATTTGATTCTGGATGCACCACAATTGGTGTTAGGCAGTCACTCGTAGATCCTTCCCGTGCCACTGGACAAGTAGTCAAATGTGTAACATTTGGCGGCACATTAGAGAAATACTCTACTGCTATCATTAGGATTGCTACTCCTTTCTTCACAGGAGATGTACACGCATGTCTTCTTCCAAATCCGATCGCTGACCTTATCATCGGTCGCATTCATGGAGTCAAAGAATGCACTCCGCAACAAATTTCCGCGTGGGAAAAGCAAAACATGCAGATTGCTAACGCTGTAGTCACTAGAGCTCAAGCTCTTAATATGCCTCAAACTTCATCTACTGAAGATAATGAAGTGCATAACCAAGATGATCCCTTGGTAATTTCTCGTGACTCGTTTATAAAACAGCAAGAAGATGATCCCACTCTGAAGAAATTCTTCATTCTTGCAACTAAAGGTGATCCGAATAAAGACACAAGTCGTAAATCTTGGATTACAAAGAAGAATGGCGTACTTGTACGTATGGTTCAAGACTCCATTACGTCAAGTCATTCTCAAATCCTGGTTCCCAAGAATTTGAGAGTTAAAATTTTGCAGCACGCTCACGACTCTCAGTGTGCTGGACACATGGGTTTTTCCCGTACTAAGTCAAGAATTCTTGCGGCTTTCTTTTGGCCATTGGTAAACAAGGACATACGGATTTATTGTCGATCTTGTAAAGTATGTCAGGAAGTTAAATCCAAAGGTCCACGCCATGCTGCACCCATTCAGGCGGCAGACATTCCTATTCGGCCGTTTCAAAAAATGGCCATAGACATTATTGGTCCATTTAAGATCAAGTCTGCCAGAGGACATCAGTTTATCTTGACGTGTGTTGATATGTGCACACGTTGGCCAGAGGCTATTCCTCTGAAGAGCATTACTACTGCTGATATTGCAGATGCTCTTTGGCTTATATTCTCTCGTCTGGGTTTCCCCGGAGAGATATTATCAGACCATGGCACCCAACTAATATCAGATACCATGTCTCAAGTAATGTCTACTCTGCAGATAGATAGATCTTTAAGTAGTATCTACCATCCAATGTCTAATGGGATGGTCGAACGCCTTAATAGAACACTTAAAAACTTACTAGGGAAGATAACTGAGGATCATCCTCAAGACTGGGACAGAGTTTTTACCTGCGGCCCTCTTCGCTTACAGAGAGGTCCCCAATGAACATACAGGGTTTTCTCCCTTTGAACTTGTCTTTGGCGCGCGTCCGCGCGGCCCTATGTCGTTGCTTCATGATCTCATAACAGCTGACAATATTGACGATGACACAAAGTCATCCTACGAATATGTCATCGCGTTGAGACAAAAGATTATCGAAGCATGCAAATTAGCAACTTCTTCTTCCGAATTTGCGAAACAGAAGGCAAGGCAATTTGCCAATAAGAAGAGATGCTTACGACAACTTTGTCCTGGTGACAAAGCATTTGTATTACTACCTTGTAGGGAAAACAGACTACTTATTTCTTGGAAAGGTCCGTACGATATAATATCGAAAATTTCCGATGTCGACTATATTGTCGATATTGATGGGAAGCATAAAACCTTCCACATCAATATGCTTACTGAATTCCATGAACGTCCGGATTATTTACAACCCATTTTCCAAGCAACGGACGATTCTCCAGTACAACATGGTCATTACTCATCACTGTCCGTGATACAGGATGAGGAAACAAGTTTTTCAGATGTAAATCTTCCTTTTCCAATGATCCCACTTCATTCTAGTGAATCATGGAAGAACGTTACTGTCTCTCCTGATTTGTCTCTAGGAGAACAGCGACAAGTTTCAACTATGTTGCAAACATTTCAGGATGTACTTACTGACATCCCTGGACAAACTCATGTCATTGAACATGACATTGTTCTAACTGACCATACTCCTATTAGGGTTAGACCTTATCCTATCCCTATACATTTTCAAGCACAGGTCGAGAAAGAGTTGGATGAGATGATAGATTTGAAAATAATCGAACCATCCACCTCTGCATATTCTTCGCCGATGGTTATTGTTCGGAAAAAAGACAATAACATACGTCTTTGCGTTGACTATCGCAAATTGAATCAAGTAACGAAGTTCGATGCCGAACCTATGCCTTTACTGGAAGAGCTACTTACTCGACTTTCCAAATCTCATTTTTTCACTAAACTTGATTTGTCTAAAGGATATTGGCAAGTACCTTTATCTGAACGCGCCAAACCTCTCACGGCTTTTTCAACACCTAGAGGTTTGTTCCAATGGAATTTTATGCCTTTCGGTCTTATGAACGCACCAGCTACATTTGTACGCATGATGCGCCGAATCCTATCTTATCGGTCAGATGTCATTGCATATCTAGACGACATCTGTCTTTTCAGCGATACTTGGGAAGATCACTATTCAGGGTTAGATGAATTGCTGTCTACTTTGCGCGAGCACAACCTGACAGCGAAACCCTCTAAAGCCTATATTGGTTTTAGCGAAATTTCTTTCCTAGGCCACCGAGTTGGTCATGGTTTCCTAAAGACAGAGGACCATAATACTAGTAAGATACTTAATATCTCTATCCCTAAGACTAAAAAACAGGTGAGAAGTCTGTTAGGTCTTATTCAATTTTATGGCAGATTCATTCAGAATCTATCCTCTATCATGGCACCTCTTTCTACACTTTTAAAGAAAGGTTCGCCTAATATGGTCCACTGGTCTCAGGAATGCCAATGCTCTTTGGATAAGATTAAAACATTGTTTTCAACACCACCTATTTTAGTGTTACCTACTAAAGATAAGACATTTGTTCTTCGTAGTGATGCTTCATCCACTGGGATTGGAGCGGCACTAATGCAAGAGTACTCTGGAACTCTGCATCCTGTAATGTATATTTCCAGAAAACTTAATGCGGCAGAAAGGAATTATTCGGTTTTAGACCGTGAGCTATTAGCTATGGTTTGGTCAATTCTCAAACTACAAAGATTCCTTCTAGGCGCACATTTCATAGTAGAAACCGACCAAAAAGCTCTTACTGCTATACAGAGTAAGAATTTGAAGAGCTCGAGGTCTACTCGATATGCAATTGCTCTTCAACCTTTTCATTTCTCTGTGCGAGCTATTCGTGGATCAGATAATGTGATGGCAGACATTCTGTCAAGATGCCCACATGATTCCACATAACTATTAGGTCTTAGACGTCTTAATATGTCTAGTTCTATAATAGTTCCTTTTCTATATCAAGATAGATACACATTTGTAATTTAATAATATAATGATTGTATCACTACTTAGCGGTTCATTGATATTTATTCACCGCTGTTCTTTAATGATTTTTCTTTATAAATCATAAATTTAAGATATCTAATACGAAATTATGGTATGAATTTTTGTATGCATTATGTAATGGCCAGAATTGTATTATACGGTGACACCTTCCTGGAAAAATTTACTTGTAGAGAAATAATTTCTCTCAGATTATGGGATACATTCTCACCAGTCGCTTCATAAGTTGACTTAGCCTCATATTAGGCGTTATATTTATTCCTGATATTTGCATCTGCGCAGTATTCATGCGTTGTGAACCTATTGTACGTTGCTCCTAGATGTATTTCAAAAAAAAAAAAAAAATGTTTCATTTTTTTTTCCCCAGGAGGTGTGGTAAGACTGTTACGTGCAGTCTTTGATATCTTGCAATATTATACATTTGTATGCTTGTTATGTTTGCAAATATTTTGTAAACAAAAGAGAAACTCTTTTGCTTAAGGAAAAGTCATTATTGAGTTACTTCCCTCGAAAGGAGTTTCGCCACTTTCGATCGAACTCCGCGGACGAATCCAGTTTTACTGCGATTTATTCTTTGTTTGGGTAGAAATAGATTGTTCTTGCTTCAGAATATCTATGGCCTGAATTTATGTGTATTGTTTGTCTAGGTAGGACGAGTCGGTCTTATATCTGTATGTCTTTACATATCTAAGTCGAACTATATGTTCTTTGTCGCTAGAAAGGTCAAAGGCTGTCCAGCGGATGTGTCGCTAGTGAGTTGTGATTTGGCTTCGCCCTGATGATAGGGGGCTGTCGTGTTTTTCTGTATCGGCTTGTCGCCGGGAAAAGTGATAGACGTCTAGACCTATCGTGTATGCTTTACCCCAGTGTTTATTCTTATTGCCAAGGAATGGCAGAATCATATTTCTGACACCAAGGTAACAAAAGCACTTCTTATGAACTCTCTTACGAAGCCATCGTTTTCGATAAGCAGACGCACGATTTGTACGTCTGAGAGAATATTTAACTAGATGAAGAAGACATTCATTTCTAGCAGCACTATATCTTGTATGATGAAGTCAATTGTATCATGATAGAATCTACAGAGCCATGAGAACATTTAATGAATGACTAACTTTAATACAGATTCATTGTCTGTATCCAAACGTGAGTGACAGCTCACCAGAAGCCATCTTGTATCCAAATATTTTATGACTTTCAAGAAGAGAAAAGGGATGCCCCGTATTATCGCTTGATGAGTCCAGAGATCACTGCTACAGATGAGAACCCATTACTAGCGGTTCAAAATGATTATATGAAAAATATGTGCTGAACATTATTTAAAGGAATCTTTGCTAGACGAGGTTAGGTCTAGAAGCCATCTTGAATATTGTTTATAAACTGACGTGCTTTGTCAGTAAACTCAGATGATATATATATGGGCAATACTGAGTGCTTGTCTACTGACATTCCATTGTGCTATGATTCAACGAGTGCCCATGTATCATTGCAAGACCATTTATCAATTGTACCATGATGTATTATGCCAACCTGTGATTTGTCACTGTATCCGTGCTGTCGAATGTGTACGTCCAATTAAACTGTAACAAAAAGTACACAGCAGTTGGCGTCGATGACTTCCAGCCATACATGAGTGAGAAAAAGAACATTTATCAACTCTTCGAACTCTTTCATCATTCGCGTATTATACTCTCACTCTATGTCTACACACCACTGCGTAGGTCGAGTTGATATTCCTATTCCTAACAACCACTCTGACGAGCAACGCTGGGGCCAACAACAAGTCTTTAACATTGGAGCTTCCACAGACCACCATACCTCTTAACACTGTGGTCCTGTAAATAGTTGATGTCAGTGTGAACAAGGAACAATACAACTTCATATCTATACACCATTCAACAGTATATATAGAAACAGCATTTAACTCTGGTGGAATTCAAAAGAGAAGGA
This sequence comes from Oreohelix idahoensis, assembly GCA_024509875.1. Taxonomy (NCBI): domain Eukaryota; kingdom Metazoa; phylum Mollusca; class Gastropoda; order Stylommatophora; family Oreohelicidae; genus Oreohelix; species Oreohelix idahoensis. The sequence goes on from JAMPIV010000923.1 coordinate 666,787, forward strand.
TATTTAACACTGGTATGCTATTATTTAACAATGACATCATTAGGACTCACCAGTTCTGAAAAATTTTCAATAAAATATATTCCCTCTACTGGGAACTGAACCCAGTACCTTTATAATTAAAGGTGGATGCCACACCTCTTAGCCACTTTGACCCATGTCTTGTTGTTGTTGTTGTTGTTGATTAACTAGCGTTGCTGATCTTTAGCTGATCAACATTGCTGATCATCGATCTTTAGCAGTCATTGCCAAATTGAAGAATTTGCACGTATTCTGTAGCTATCATGCATGTATGTATATGTGTTATCCAGCGTAATGGAAAGGTCACTTCCTAATTTTAAATGTTTATAGCCTCACATGTATCTATGGAATGTACATGAAACAAATGTCAAAACAAGCTGCAGTAGCAGGCCTGTGACAAATAAGTCTCTATTTTAATTCCCAGAAACAAAATGAAATAAAATCTAAAATACTGAATAAACTGACGTTACAAGAGACAGCAGAATTTGCTGTCCACTGTGAAATTATATGTTGAACAGTTTGGTTTGTTTTTTGTGTGCAAGGGATACCCTGTTCAACCCCATGTGGGTTATAGGACAGACTGGATCTTATGCTGAGTTGTAACGTTAATGTAAATGTCATTTTATGTAATACAATGGCAGTTAATTCTCTTTATTTGGTGTTCTTGTGTAGATAGTTAAATGGTAAAGGTAGTCCCATACCAGATACTGCCATAGGGGGTGAAGTGTTGGAGACTTCACTATACTAAGTCTCAGCTCTGAGAGATGGACTGACTGGTTCTCTTTCTCACTGCCTTTGCCTTCCCTAACTCAAGAGCAGAGTCATTTACCTACTTTTACACCTGGATAGCCTTTTTTTTTTTAATCCTTAGCCACAGGCTGTCAAAGGAGTCAGTGGCCATCACACCTGGTGGTGTCTTGTAGGGCAGCAACAAACTGTTTCCACTTTGTTCTGTCGGGGCTATCCTTCATACAGTGCCCCAACTCTGGTTCATTCCTCGCATCTCGGCCTCCACAGTTCTCTGCCAAGTTGTTTTTGGTTGGCCTCTTTCGCTTTTCCTTTGGGGGTCCATAGCATAGTTGTTCTTGTAATGGCATTGGGGATCCTTCTGAGGATGTGGCCAACCCAACTCCAGCGTCCGCCAGCTATGATGGTGTGCACATCCTCTTGGTTACTTCGAATAAGTAGTTCTTGGTTGGTGATGGTATTCGGCCAAAAGATTCAGAGAATTTTCCTTAGACAGATTGTGCAGAAGGAGGACAGTTTCGACATTTCTTTCTCAGTTGCTCTCCAGCATTCCGTACCATAGAGAAGCACAGAAAATACGCAGCTCTCACATAATCTTAATTTGGTGTTTGGGCTGTACTGAGAAGACTTCCAGATGTTGTTGAGAGTTGTTACTCAGCTTAGCCGCGCTGGTGTAATGGCTTCGGCGTTGTACTTGCGACCAGGTGTTTCAAAGGCGTTTGAAGAAATGTTTACGGCCGGAAATTTGTTCTCGATAAACCCTCTGTTTATTTATTCTGTTGTTGATATCCTTGCTTGTACCGCCGTCTGGTGTTACTACACAAGTACAGGGTGTTCCACGAAAAAAGCGGCCCCATTCACAAAGTGAAAGTAGCCAGTTTTCCTTTCTTAATAACGTACATTATTGCCATAACCATGACATCACGGGCCGCTTTTTCGTGGAACACCCTGTACATCCTAGGTAAGTAAATGTGTCTGTTTGTTCTAGCTTCTGGTTCCTTATTGTTATTGGCTCAGGATTGCCCACATTGAGTGTCATGACCTCTGACTTCTTTAGAATGATGTTCAGACCCACCTGCTGGCTATACTTATTCAGTCTATCTGTTTTTTTCTTGGATATGTTGATGTCAATGTGCGAGTAGTACGTCATCTGCATATTCCAGGTCTTCCAGTGTAGAAAACATTGTCCATCTAATTCCTCTGTTGTCTGGCACGTCACCCAGTCTACGACTGTCAAAAATACGGTTGTTGATAAGGGGCATCCCTGTTGTACTCCTGTCTTCACCTCAAAAGTTAGATCGCTCATCCCAACGCTGCATGTAAAATTAGAAAAGAGGCTTTTTATAATGGAAACAATGCAGCTAGGAATTCCATAAGCCCTCAGTATTTTCCATAGGCTGTCCCTGTGTATGCTGTCAAAAGCCTTTTCAAAATCAACAAAATTAATGTAATGTCTATGCCATTCTTAACTATGCTCTATAATATTCCTGAGGGTGAATATATGATCTGCACATCTTCTGTTCTTTCTGAATCTGGCTTGTTCTTTCCTCAGTTTATGGTCTACTGCTTTAGAAATTCTCTGGATAATTATCCTGCCTAGTATTTTACTGGGAACTGAGAGGAGAGTAATTCCTATCCAGCTGTTGCAGTCTGCAAGGTCGCCCTTCTTGGGCAATTTGACAATTATTCCTTTACCCCACTCCGTTGGTGTTGTCTCTGTTTACCAGACTTGTGCAAATAGTGGTTCTAATAGTTCTGCTGTTAGTACAGGGTCTGCCTTGAATAACTCAGCATTTAAGTTGTCGTGACCAGGCGCTTTTCCATTCTTTAACCCTTTGATAGCTGTGATGATTTCTTCTCATCGTGGAATGTCTGTATTTATGTCTAGGTCACTTTCAGCCTCAGGAACATTCAGCTGCGTCTCTGGTGGTTCCTTATTCAGTGTTTCTCTGAAGTGCTCTGCCCATCTTGTTTCCTGTCCCCTGTGCTGTGGTGATGAGATTTCCTTGCTTGTCTCTTATTAATGTAAAATTGTTTGCATCTCGTTTTCCGCTGATAGTTTTGTTATTTTATAAAATGTGCTTTGTTCATTTCTCATTGCTGCCTCTTCTGCCTGTCTTGCAAGATCATCCAGAAATTTCCTTTTGTTGGCTCGGGTTTGATATTTTACTTCATTGTTCAGTTGACTGTACTGTTCGCTATATATTTCCTTTAACCTACGAGACTTTGCTTCTGTTTTCTTTCTTTTCATTTCTTTTCTCTTCACTATGGTGTTTAATGCTTCTGTTGTTATCAAATCTTGTCTCTTCCTTTCCTGGAATCCCAAGCGCGATTCTTCTTCTTCTTCTTCGTACACTCTCACACGTCCACTTGAATGTTCTCAAAGAAAGCAGTAGTCAGTTTGAGGCTATTTGAATCCCCGTAAAGCTTTTCCACGAAAGGAGCTGGCGTCGGCCATATGTACTTTCTCTGTACCACATATAAGGGGCAACTTTGAAGCAGATGTTCAGCAGTCATTTCATCAGTGCCACAGTTACACTGATCGGTAGTTCCTATCAGCGGTGAGCAACACAGAAGAACGACCTGATGACTTGGAAACCCTCTGGAATAAATTCAAGGATATCATAAAGACAGCTGCAGCAGAAGCATGCGGTGAAGTTCGACTTGGGAACAAGAGAAAGAGGACACCTTGGTGGACAGAGGAAGTCAAAGAGAAAATAAGAGAGAAGAAAATGGCATGGAAACAATACTTAGGAGCTAAAAACACAACAGGACAGATGGAAAAATATAGAGAATATGTGACACTCAGAACAGAAGCAAAGAACAAAGTCTTCTTCTTCTTCTTCTTCCGTCCTTAGCCAAAGACCGACCAAGCAGTCAGAGGTCATCACGCCTTGTGGCGTCTTAAGGGCAACAGCAGATTGATTTTCTCTGTTGTAGTTTCCCATCACGCCTAGCGGCGTCTTTAGGGCAACAACAAATAGATCCATCTGCCGCTGTTTCCGTAATCGGTGTGACAAGCCAACGGGTGATCAGCCCATTGGGCAAAACAGAAGTCCTGGGAAGAATTTGGAGAAAAGCTAGAAAAAGATGCACAAGAAAACCAGAAATTGTTCTATAAGACCCTAAAGAACATGAGAAAGGAAAAACAATGCCCTCTCAAATTTATAAAGGACAAGCAAGGCAAATTGCTTACTGCCCCGAAGGAAGTAATGGAAAGATGGAAAGAATATTTCTCAGAACTCCTGGATGGTGAGCATGGTGAAGCATCAGAAATGATAACCACTAGCACAGAAGAGAAAATCAATGATGGTGAAGATGACATAAAGATGGAAGAACTGAAGGCAGCACTGGAGAAAATCAAGATGGGCAAAGCAGCAGGGCATGATGGTATAACACCAGAAATGGTTAAGTACATGGGAGCATCAGGCGACCTATTACTCTTAAGGGTTCTACAGGCAGCGTGGTACAACAAGACCATACCAAAGGATTGGGAGATTGCTATCATAACACCAATTTTCAAAAAGGGTGACAATCGACAGTGTGGAAACCATAGAGGCATATCCCTTCTCAGTGTCCCTGGTAAAATCTACTCTAGAATCCTAGAGCAGAGACTCCGACGCCTAGCTGAGCCACAACTGGATGAGGTCCAGTGCGGATTCCGAGCGAACCGAAGTACTCAAGACCTAATCTTCACACTCAGACAGCTGAGTGAAAAGGCCCTTGAGTATAAGAGTGAGATCCATCTTTGTTTCATAGATCTGGGAAAAGGCGTTTGACAGGGTCCCCTGGAGCAAACTTTGGGATTGTTTGGCAAGGAAGAACATTCCAGCACCTCTGATTCATGCTATACAGAGCTTCTACAAGTCTTGCAGAAATTATGTGAGGACAGCAAACCATAAGTCAGAAGAGTTCAGGACCACCACTGGTGTAAGACAAGGTGATATCCTGTCACCTTACCTTTTCATACTCCTCATGGACGATGTCATTAAGGCATGTAAGGAGAGAACAAGAAAGTATTCAGTGGGGTACTGGAAGATGAGACAGGTCTGTATTTCGGAGCTGGCATTTGCTGATGATGTTGCCCTTATTGCTAAATCAGAGGCACATCTCCAATTCAACCTGCAAGTCTGGAAGGAAGAGCTGGAGAAGAGAGGGATGGTCATAAGCAGCTCTAAAACAAAATCCATGGTGATATCACGAGAAGAAAGAAGACATCAGATTAAGCTGGGAGAACAGGTCCTGGAGCAGGTAGACCACTTTAAATACCTCGGAGCTATTATTGACCGAAAGGGAGGCATCAAAGAAGAGTTGGCCACTCGAAAAGCAGCAGCTGGGAGACTTTTTCAGGCCATAAATCGAGGATTCCTCAGCAAGAGAGAGGTTGGTAAGAAAAACGAAGATGGCTGTATACCGCTCCACCTATGTCCCAGTCTTGACATATGGATGCGAGTCATGGGCAATGACTACAACCCACAAAAGCCAGATCCAAACCTCAGAAATGAGGTATCTGAGGAAGGTGGTTGAAGTAACAAGAAGAGACATGGTACGCAACCAGACAATACGTCAAGGCCTTAAATCCCACCCCCTGCAGACCCAAGTAGAACAGTCTCAACTAAGATGGTTTGGCCATGTCTGCAGAATGGGAGAAGACCGGCTACCACGACAAGCATGGGAAACAAAGAGCCAAGGATCCAGACCCCCAGGACGACCCAGAGTCAGCTGGGAGGACAACATTAGACAATCTTTGAAGGACCGAGGACTAGAATGGAACCAGGCCAGGAGGAAGACAGCCGATAGGATAGTCTGGCACTCTCTCTTCCAAACCTCTACACCTCACGGTAGAAGGGGAACGACTAAGTAAGTAAGGTAGTTCCTATCTTTAGCTTGTTGAATAGATGGTATCTCAATCTGTTGTGGCCAGTGCGGAGTCTGAAGATTACCACTTGTTCTCTTCTGTGGAGCTGGTAGTAAGCATCATTCTGTGTGTGCCCTGGATGTTCTACATTCCATTTGTTTCTGTAACTGATTCTGATAAAACTCTTTGCCTCCTCAAAAGTTATGCTTGCATCAGGCGGAGGTAGATGTGAACCTCTTCATTGCCGGCGATGTTACAATGAGATGGGATCCATTGGATCACAACACTTTTGAATCGTCAACAAAGTTTGTGGAGCACTACTCTGAGATCATCCAGGTCTGTATTATTTTGGCTTTTCAACGTTGCAATTACTGACTGTGCATAAGTAAAGAAAGCAACTTGTCTCTCTGCCGTTTCTTCTGTCAATATAACCTCTGCTGCAGTTTTCAAGGCCTCTGCCTCTGCTCTGAAGTTGCTGGAGAATCGTCCTGTCGCCACTGACAGCCTTTTTTCTGCACCAGTGCTTAAGGTCAGAAAGACACCCCCACCTCCATTTTCTGTTGCATTTGTTGCTGATCCATCTGTGTATGCATGGGTCCAGGTGTTGCGTGGATAATGTTTCTCTATGTATTTTGTCGCTATGGATTTTCTATCTGTTGCAGTTTGGCTCTTTTTACTTTCAATTCCAGGAATGTTTTCTATCATTTTAGGGAAACGATTTTGTTTCCAAACTGGAAGCTTGTGTGCAGTGTAGATGGGTTTAACAGTGGATATTTCATCTATGGATACTGCTCTCATTTGTGGTTTGGTTGATTCTACAAAATTACTTCGTTTGAGTCTTTGCCTTCTTACTTACTTACTTACTTAGTCGTTCCCCTTCTACCGTGAGGTGTAGAGGTTTGGAAGAGAGAGCGCCAGACTATCCTATCGGCTGTCTTCCTCCTGGCCTGGTTCCATTCTAGTCCTCGATCCTTCAAAGATTGTCTAATGTTGTCCTCCCAGCGGACTCTGGGTCGTCCTCGGGGTCTGGATCCTTGGCTCTTTGTTTCCCATGCTTGTCATGGTATCCGATCTTCTCCCATTCTGCAGACATGGCCAAACCATCTTAATTGGGACTGTTCTACTTGGGTCTGCAGGGGGTAGGATTTAAGGCCTTGATGTATCGTCTGGTTGCGTACCATGTTTCTTCTTGTTACTTCAACCACCTTCCTCAGATACCTCATTTCTGAGGTTTGGATCTGGCTTTTATGGGTTGTAGTCATTGCCCATGACTCGCATCCGTATGTCAAGACTGGGACATAGGTGGAGCGGTATACAGCCATCTTCGTTTTCTTACCAACCTCTCTCTTGCTGAGGAATCCTCGATTTATGGCCTGAAAAAGTCTCCCAGCTGCTGCTTTTCGAGTGGCCAACTCTTCTTTGATGCCTCCCTTTCGGTCTATAATAGCTCCGAGGTATTTAAAGTGGTCGACCTGCTCCAGGACCTGTTCTCCCAGCTTAATCTGATGTTTTCTTTCTTCTCGTGCCTTCTAAGAGCATTTATTCTATGGCACATTGGGTGGTCTGTTAGTCTTTTGAATTTTTCGGCCTGTTGCTGAGCCCTGCAGTCTCTTCTATCTGTCATTGGCTGGAGGCATGTAATCTTTTCAAGTTCTTTTATAGGTGTTGACTTCATGCCTCCCGTTATAATTCTCACTGCTTGATTTTGGAGTCTGCTAATTTTATCGAAGTTTGTCTTAGCTGCTGTTGCCCATGCTGCCATGCCATATTCAAGAACTGGCCTCACTCGCCCTGTGTACAACGTCTTAAGCATTTTCTCATCTGCACCCCAAGTTGTTCCAGCAACTTTTTTCATAATTGCCATTTTTTGTCTTGCTCTCATTCGATTTCTGTCAACCTGTTTTTTCCAAGTCAGACGGCGATCAAAAATAATGCCTAGGTAGTTCGGATTTTCATTTAAATGAAGATTTACTCCGTTTAGTACTAGTTTGAAGCTATGAGGTCTAGTTGAGAGGGAAAATACAGTGTACGTTGTTTTCTCTTCATTAATCTTCATGAGCCATGTTTTGGCCCACTCTTCCAGTGATGTTAGTGCTTGCTGCATCAGAATGTTTGCAGTAGTGATACGTTCTTCAGAGATCCACAACGCTAAGTCATCTGCAAAGGAAGCATTGTGTGCTATTTGTTGAATATTGTCAGTTATGTCATTTATGTATGCAAGGAACAGTGTAGATGACAGGACTCCCCCTTGTGGGACACCCTGCTCTAATATAAACTTTTTACTAGTCTGTCCTTGCAGCTGTATTCTGGCGGTTCTATTTTCCAGGTAGTGACCAATCCATTTGTACATTCGCCCACATACACCACTTCTCTGCAGTTTGACTTTCAATCCCTCTTTCCATATTGTATCGAAAGCTTTTTCTAAATCTACCCAAACCACTAGCGTGTGTTTTTTTACGTGGAAGGCATCTTCGATTTCCTGAGCTATATATGTGATTTGATCCTCAGTGGATCTGTGTTGTCTGAATCCTGCTTGTTGATGGTTTAATAGGTGTTTGCTTTCCAGGTGCCACATCAGTCTGGTATTTATCATGCGCTCCATCAGTTTTTCTACACAGCTTAGTAGGCTGATCAGTCTGTAACCATTTGGTTCTTTCAGGTCCTTGTCTTTCTTTGGTATAGGTATCAGTATAGCTTCTTTCCATGCCTGCGGGACAATTCCTCTTTTCCAACTGTAGTTAAGTACTGCCAGAAGCTTCTTTTTTGCCCTTGTGCCGAGACCTATTAACATTTCATTGGTTATTCCATCTTTTCCAGGTGACTTCTTTTTCTTTAGTGACTTTATTGCCTCTTCCATTTCTGCCATTGTCAAATTTGTCATCATATGCTCTTCAGGTGCAATCTGTGTGTTGTCATGAATCAATTGTTCATCTGTGACGATTTTCTTTCTATCAGCGGGGACATCAATGTGATTTGCGCTAGCAAAGTATTCTATAAATGCATTTGCGATTCAATACTTTCCTTGTATACTGTTGAAATGGTGTTGAATTTCTGGTCAGCATCGTCAGTCATTGTCTTTTCCTGGCTAAAGGCAATTTGAAATCGTCTCTTTACATCAACCACAAAAGCTTTTCTGGTGAGGGGATCCTTAAGTTTCATGATGCTATACCTTTTCTGTTTGGTTGCCATTGGTCCAGCATCTGTGAGTTTCACCTTCAGCTTGCTACTACTAGGTGGTGATCACTTCCCACATCTGCGCCTCTTCTTACTTTCACGTTTTGCAATGCATGCCTCCATCTACCATTGATCATAATGTGATCTATCTGGTTTCTGTCCCATCTGTTTGGTGATTCCCATGTTAACTTGTGCACTTCTTTGTGTGGAGAAAGTGTTCCTCCAATGACCAAGTTGTTAATGCGCAGAAGCTTATTAGTTTGTGCCCATTCTCATTTACTGTTCGGGACCCAAAGATGCAGCAATAGAGAATGCAGTCAGCGACCCATAGCTTGACTGCGTGCATCAGAGTCAGCAAACCAGAGCTGACTAAGACCCTACTCCACCTCCACGTGGTGGTCCTGGAAACAGTCTGCATCACTGCAGTCTGGCTGAGCGAGTAGGGATCGCAGAGGGAAGGCAAACCCGGTCCCAAAAACTGCCGTGCTGAAGTCGGATGTGTCAACCGAAAGGTGCAGATATCACAGCTTCGGCGTAAACAGACACAACACAACCAACGTCCTTTTCAGGACGAACGAGGAAGAAGAAGAAGAAGATTTACTGTTCCACTGCCGCATTTCTCCATCACTCTTTCATTATTAGTATTGTGTGTTCCAACTTTCGCATTGAGGTCTCCCATTACTATAATAAGATCATACCTAGGTGCAGTTTCCATTTCCTTTTGTAGCTGTTGATAGAAGTCGTCCTTGACCTCTGGATAGACTGGAGCGTGATTAATCTGAAGAAAACAGAAGTCATGACACTAAATGTAAGATCCTGCATCCCCTGAAAAAAATGAACCAGAAGCTAGGAAATAAATACATTTGCATACCTGGGAAGCATAAAACACCAGATGGCAGATCCAGGAATGATATCAGTAGTAGAATGAACATAGCCAGAATAGACTATGCCAACCTAAATAACATATGGAAATCTTCTCAGTACAGTACAAACACCAAACTAAGAATATATGAGAGATGCGTATTTTCAGCATTTGTGTACAGTAAAGAATACCGGAGAGCAACAAGAATAGAAATGTCCAAACTGTCATCTTACCATTTAACTGATTCCGTACGTAATTATTTTCAGCTCTGGACGGAATTATTTTTAAGCCCCAAAAATTTACACATATATAATTTACGTTTACTGACAATGTGTGTCTAATCATGAGTTAAGTATAACATATTATACATCAAATTAAAGTACATTGGATGAACAATATAAATCCATATGCCTTTCTAGCTAATTTTATGTTATGTTTATGTTATAACAGATAACATGTACACGGAAAAAAGAAAACTTGAAATTTTGAACAAAAATTTTCGACTTACGTAAGGCTTGTAACATAAATTGTTATCACAATACAGTTTCACTGCTCTCTTTGTGCAGGTACTCCATTTAGAAACACAGAAAAAGTAAGAAAGTTATGGTTGATCACACAGTTTGTTCACTGTTCACATATTAGTAACATATCCTGTGTGTTTTTCGGCCATTATGGCGATACGACAAAACACGATTAAAGATGAAGATAAATGTGAAAAAATCCGTTCAAACGCAAATAAAAGACGTTAAAGCTTGTTGAAATTTGACCAGTTTTGTGTTTACTTCCGTTCGAGATAAATTCCGGGCAGTATAAAATATCAGAATCGAAAGAAACAATGAAATAAATCAGCGTCTTTTAAAAGATCTTACGTCTACAGCGTTCGGCCTTTGCGTCTATTATTAGATCTTACGTACGGAATCAGTTAACCTGCTTAAGAAAAATTTTCCTAATTTTTTGCCTGAACACCGTCACCAACAAAGAAAAGCTTACATGGAGCAACTAAAATCACCTCCATTAAAAGGTGAACACTGGAACTGGGTTAGCCCTGTCCTCAGAAGACACCCTGATGCATCACCAGAGCTGCCATGCTATGGACCCGAGAAGGAAGGCAAAAGAGAGGCAGACCAAAACTAACCTAGGAACTATGGAGGATAAGAAGAAGCAAAGCATGAACCAGAGCTGGGGTACTGTATGAAGGATAGGCATGGACTGAGTTAAGTGGAGAGAGTTGCTGCCTTGATGAATGCTTTATCAGTCAGCAACCAAGGATTCAAGAAGAAGATTAGAAACAGGACACAACCTGGTTTCAAACCAGGTCTCTTTGCTATGAGAGTCAAGCACTCTAAAATACTCTTCCACTTAGACAAAGACAAGTGGGTTAAATATGTGTGGAGACATAATTAGGGCCTACGCTTAAATACATGTCCATACAAGCTAGTTTGTAGTTATACCCCTGCTTCCTTTTCTGGTGCTCTTCTCTGAAAATTACACACGCTGCTTTGGTAGATTGGTCTCCTTGTCTGCCTGCCAGCCAGTAAGTTCTCATTTCACCTTTGCCCTGGATTCAGAATTGAGAACGTTTTTGCTGTGATAAAGACTATATTTACTGATATTGTGAGTTTGTGTTACAGCTATTGTTAATATAATATACTAGAATGCTATAAGTGGGAAAATAAAATCAAGAGATGGACAGGAAAGAGTTTATGAGAGTACAATATCAAGACAAGAGACAGACAACATTGGAGATAATTACAGCCGACCTTCCATGTAAAGATGGCAGCTGATTTAGCACACTATACTCCCAGTTTCTCTCACTGCAGTGGTTCTATGTTAATCACACAAAGATGCATGAGAAAATTAAGGCAGTTACAACCTACCACCTAGTATGAACAAGGTGAATAACTTATGGTTTGACTCTGCATGAAAGGCTTGTGAATTTAAAATATTTCAGATTCATTCTATATGAATCACCTTGTTTAAACAGCACGGAATTAAATATCTAAATTAAATTCTTTAGAAATAACTTGTCTCCACAAGTTTTGATTACATTTATAAAATAAAAACAACTCTTAATTAGTCATTAGTTAGATTTTAACAACTTAGAAACAACTCATTTGGATCTTCTCTTCAAATAATATACTCATTTTAGAAAATATAAACAGCAATGTTAACTAGGGAAAACAAATTTTAAATTTGTATGCTTCAATACATAATTCACTTAATTTAAAAGAATACATATATCAAAAGCATAATTCATCACAAGCATCAGTAGAGCAAAAACAGAAACAAATCACGACAGATTTCCACTAAACTTGAACTAAATCCTTGGAAGTAAACTGGTTTAACAGTAGGAAACATGCTGAACAAATAAGATATACTCAAAATTAAAACTGTGTTTTGTCAAAAATAAGATGTACTCAAGAGTAACACTATGTTTAACCAATAATAATTATCCTGGAACAGTGATTCTCACTTTCACGTGTATCTTGCCCCTATACACAGTCACAAAACTTGTTTCTTTCAGGCAGTCACGACAGGGTTGGGTTAGGTGAATTCTGCCTGGCTGCAGATGTGAAGAAATACAAATGGAACTTTTATTAGATCAAATAAATTCTCGTAAACAAAATAATGCATCATTCAGCAAATATTACTTCAATAACTTTTCTTTCAACATCACTATCAGAATAAATTTTGTTAAAAACAACAAATTATTCAACATAGAAACCAAAAATATATAGATGAGACGTCGTTGTCAGCAATTGAGTTATCCACACTGGACAGATATATCAGCATAGGATTGAAAAAATTAAACAATGGAAAGAGATTTATCATTGCCAAAACCCACGACATCAGTAATTATACATTATCTCTCACACCACACCATCAGAGGAGAGATATCTTACTTACTTAGTCATTCCTCTTCTACCGTGAGGTGTAGAGGTTTGTAAGAGAGAGCGCCATACTATTCTATCGGCTGTCTTCCTCCTGGCTTGGTTCCATTCTAGTCCTCAGTCCTTCAAAGATTGTCTAATGTTGTCCTCCCAGCGGACTTTGGATCATCCTGGAGGTCTGGATCACTGGCTATTAGTTTCCCATGCTTGCCGTGGTAGCCGATCTTCTCCCATTCTGCAGACATGGAGAGATTTCATTCGTTATAATTTTTCCTTTTTTTCCCTCTTTGTTAAGCAAGGATCCAAACCACTGCAGCTGGTCCCCTTACAGGACGCCTAAACCAAAGCATTCACATGCTCTCTTGCAGCGAAGGTTTCTATAGCTATTCATTTTACATGATGTGTGTACCAGCTCCATGCACAACCTCATAGAAATCACTTCTTATGATAAGTCTAAGAAAGCAATGATCTTTTCTTTATCTTCCCAGAAACCTCTGGGAACTACATTAGGATAGAGCAGAAAAATAGCAATCAATATTTGCTTTGAGAAGCAGATTATCGTAACTCAGACATATTCCAAACGCCCTGATAGTGAGAGAGAGAGAGAAATAATGAAATTAACAGCAATAGGGCTGTCGCTGTTTTCAATGCCTAGGTGTGTGGTGTCTTTCTCTTGTTCTTTTTAAACTTTTGGGTGCCTGAACAGTAATGGTAGAACAAAACGACCTCTCCAGAATGCACCATCAAAGTAGACAGAACAATTCTGAAACAAGTCAATAGACTCAAATTGCATCAAATGGAAGATGCATCTCAGAGGTGAAGAGTAGAATAGTCGAAGTAAAAGCAGCATTCCATAAAATGAAATTAATTTTATGGAACAACTCTTTGTCAATGAAAGTAAGCCAGGGAGTTTTTAAGTGTTATATAGAGCCAATCTTACCATATGGAAAAGAGCCATGGACAATTTGTAAACAAGCAAGAAAAGCTCTGGATGCCACAAAGATATAGTTTTACAGAAGAATGCTAAGAGTACCAAGAGAAATGAGGATGTCTTAAAAGAAGCCAGTTGCACAAAGGAACTACTTACTACTTAATCGTTCCCCTTCTACCGTGAGGTGTAGAGGTTTGGAAGAGAGAGCGCCAGACTATCCTATTGGCTGTCTTCCTCCTGGCCTGGTTCCATTCTAGTCCTCGGTCCTTCAAAGATTGTCTAATGTTGTCCTCCCAGCGGACTCTGGGTCATCCTGGGGGTCTGGATCCTTGGCTCTTTGTTTCCCATGCTTGTCGTGGTAGCCGGTCTTCTCCCATTCTGCAGACATGGCCAAACCATCTTAGTTGGGACTGTTCTACTTGGGTCTGCAGGGGGTGGGATTTAAGGCCTTGATGTATCGTCTGGTTGCATACCATGTCTCTTCTTGTTACTTCAACCACCTTCCTCAGATACCTCATTTCTGAGGTTTGGATCTGGCTTTTGTGGGTTGTAGTCATTGCCCATGAATCGCATCCATATGTCAAGACTGGGACATGGGTGGAGTGGTATACAGCCATCTTCATTTTCTTACCAACCTCTCTCTTGCTGAGGAATCCTCGATTTATGGCCTGAAAAAGTCTCCCAGCTGCTGCTTTTCGAGTGGCCAACTCTTCTTTGATGCCTCCCTTTCGGTCAATAATAGCTCCGAGGTATTTAAAGTGGTCTACCTGCTCCAGGACCTGTTCTCCCAGCTTAATCTGATGTCTTCTTTCTTCTCGTGATATCACCATGGATTTTGTTTTAGAGCTGCTTATGACCATCCCTCTCTTCTCCAGCTCTTCCTTCCAGACTTGCAGGTTGGATTGGAGATGTGCCTCTGATTTAGCAATCAGGGCAACATCATCAGCAAATGCCAGCTCCGAAATACAGACCTGTCTCATCTTCCAGTATCCCACTGAATACTTTCTTGTTCTCTCCTTACATGCCTTAATGACATCGTCCATGAGGAGTATGAAAAGGTAAGGTGACAGGATATCACCTTGTCTTACACCAGTGGTGGTCCTGAACTCTTCTGACTTATGGTTTGCTGTCCTCACATAATTTCTGCAAGACTTGTAGAAGCTCTGTATAGCATGAATCAGAGGTGCTGGAATGTTCTTCCTTGCCAAACAATCCCAAAGTTTGCTCCAGGGGACCCTGTCAAACGCCTTTTCCAGATCTATGAAACAAAGATGGATCTCACTCTTATACTCAAGGGCCTTTTCACTCAGCTGTCTGAGTGTGAAGATTAGGTCTTGTGTACTTCGGTTCGCTCGGAATCCGCACTGGACCTCATCCAGTTGTGGCTCAGCTAGGCGTCAGAGTCTCTGCTCTAGGATTCTAGAGTAGATTTTACCAGGGACACTGAGAAGGGATATGCCTCTATGGTTTCCACACTGTCGATTGTCACCCTTTTTGAAAATTGGTGTTATGATGGCAATCTCCCAATCCTTTGGTATGGTCTTGTTGTACCATGCTGCCTGTAGAACCCTTAAGAGTAATAGGTCCCTGATGCTCCCATGTACTTAACCATTTCTGGTGTTATACCATCATGCCCTGCTGCTTTGCCCATCTTGATTTTCTCCAGTGCTGCCTTCAGTTCTTCCATCTTTATGTCATCTTCACCATCATTGGTTTTCTCTTCTGTGCTAGTGGTTATCATTTCTGATGCTTCACCATGCTCACCATCCAGGAGTTCTGAGAAATATTCTTTCCATCTTTCCATTACTTCCTTCGGGGCAGTAAGCAATTTGCCTTGCTTGTCCTTTATAAATTTGAGAGGGCATTGTTTTTCCTTTCTCATGTTCTTTAGGGTCTTATAGAACAATTTCTGGTTTTCTTGTGCATCTTTTTCTAGCTTTTCTCCAAATTCTTCCCAGGACTTCTGTTTTGCTGCTAGCACTTTGTTCTTTGCTTCTGTTCTGAGTGTCACATATTCTCTATATTTTTCCATCTGTCCTGTTGTGTTTTTAGCTCCTAAGTATTGTTTCCATGCCATTTTCTTCTCTCTTATTTTCTCTTTGACTTCCTCTGTCCACCAAGGTGTTCTCTTTCTCTTGCACAAAGGAAGCTCAGTATTAACGTTAGAAGGCAGCAATCCAATTTTGAGCATGTTTAGAGAAGAAGAAAGCTAGACTGTATTGTGACAACAGAAAATACCGAAGGAAAATTAGACAGAAGATGACAGAGAAGATAGTGGACAGTTTTAACATCATGGCATAGAAAAACATCAGCAGCAGAATTGATAAATAGTACTGGAGACTGGAAGTGATCACCTACACCACTAGGCATTGCAGTTGAAAAAGAAGCCTGAACAATATAATTAATGTTTTTGTCATTAGTCTCTCTCTTGCTGCTCAAATTTGGGATTTCTCTCTCTTGTTAAGTGGTAGTGTGTATTCAGGATCCTAAAATCTTTGCAAATATGTGTTGCTATGGTTATCTTCTGACTCACAACTTGAGGTTCTCAAATGTTCTCGAGTCATACCATCACCACCAACAACAGGACTAGCTCTCACCTCACTATTGGTCTGCATCCTGGCCGCCGTGTTCACAGTGTCTCCAAAGAGACAATACTGAGGTGTCCTTTTACCCACTATCCCAGCAACAACACTACCTGTATGCATACCTGTGAACACACAAATAGATTAAATCTGTGAACTTCACAAATGTATTGCTATCATCATCACCCTTCAGTTCTCCAAGAAGCGTATATATCATCATTCCTTTTTGTTCCCTGTGGAACAAAAGGCGGAAACAGTTGCTCTCCATCGATTTCTATTCTGGGCTGCCTTTTTCAGCTGTGCCCAAGTCATTCAAATTTCCCTAGCCTCCTCTTCAACAGTTGTTCTCCAAGTTCTCTTTGGCCTCCCCACTCTTCTTTTCCCCTGTGGGTTCCAGTCAAGGGCAATTCTGGCTATGCTTGATTTTTCTCTTCTGTGTGTATGTCCGATAGTCTGGCGCTCTCTCTTCCAAACCTCTACACCTCACGGTAGAAGGGGAACGACTAAGTAAGTAAGTAAGAGTGTATGTCCTATCCATCCCCACTTTCTTACCTTAATTTCTGTTTGTATTGGCTGTTGCCCGCATCTTTTCCTTAGCTCTATATTTGTTATTACATCTGGCCATCTTATACGAAGTATCCGTCAGAGACATCTATTGACAAACCAAGAAACATAAGCCTTCAATAAATGTATGCCAAGTCTTCCTCTCCTGTAGCTGCAGCTCAAAGTCTTTCCATGTCTTCTTGATTTCTGTCTTCAGCTCTTTTCTTCTTTATGTGTTTGTTTGTTTGTGTCTCCATCTATCTCTTACCTTTGGGATTCCAGATAAAGGACTGCCTTGTAATGGTTTCAATAAGTTGCTTCAGTATGTGTCCTACCCATTGCCAGCATCTGCTTCTCATCTGTTTTGAAGTTTTTGTGGCTTAAAATTGTATTTCTATTGCAGGGGGTAGTCAACCACAGGCCCCATACCTACTTAATCACTATTTACGAATTGCTTGGTAGATTACAGTGTTAGTTTTCTTTGCTCCACTTTTTGGCCCCGGTAATGCACTATTGAAATTAAACTTAAGCATTGGTATGTTTAAACTTAATTTCCTATAAACATGAGATTTATAAATGAATACATGTCTATTAATGTATTTAACCATCTCCATGAAAATAAGACATTAAAGTGTACATATATCTTCATATTATCATCATACTTTACCTTTTTGCTCTTAATGGAACATCGAGCTCCAACTGAAGCTATCTCATTGCAGGAAGCCTACACCAAAGCATTCGTGAGCTCGTTCAATGGTGGCTCCTGTAGTAGTTTGTTTTGTATTATGAGGCTGCCAACCCCTTGCAAAACCTCATATTTGTTACCTCTTACAACATGCCTGATGCAACAGTTGTCTTATTTGTTCTTTGCCTTCTCAGTGACCCTCAGGACTACACATGGAAATTTCATGAACAGCCTATGGACTATGCACTTCTGTCATATAGAATGAAGTGCTAGAATCTAGCATCCTCCAGCCAGTTAATGTGTATTGCAAGTATGAATCTCCAGCACACTTATCTGACCTGCTCGCACATAACCTATCTCCATCATTGTGGATAGCAGGCATGCAGTCCCTGCCTACAAGTTCTGACGTACTAACATGACTATTATATAACCAATTTGACTTGCAAACATGACTATTACATTACCAATTATGACCAGTCCGTATGAATTTATTGGTTTATGAAGCTTCTTTATAACATTTCTGACTATCTAAAGTGAAACATTAACATACCAGTCTTAACATGCTGGCATGAAGTCCCAACACTTATTTCTAATTTAATCATTGAGCCTATTAGTGGCTGAGTGGTAGGACTGCTAACTTCTTAGGGCAAAGAGACCAGGTTTGAAAGCAGGTCACGTCATGCTGCAGTCTACCCAACTGTAAAAATAGGTAACTGAGTTAGGAAAGGGCAAATGCAGTGAGGAAGGGAACCAGTCACCCACCTCATAAAGCTGAGACCTAGTACATGTGAAGTCTCTAACACTTAACTCCCCTATGGCAGTATATGCTATGGGACTACCTGTATCTTTTAATTTCATTATCACTCCTCAGCATAATCCATCAACAAATTCATACCAAGCCTTCTTGTCCAACACCAACCATACCAAGCCTTCTTGTCCAACACCAACCATACCAAGCCTTCTTGTTCAACACCAACCATACTAAGCCTTCTTGTCCAACACCAACCATACCAAGCCTTCTTGTCCAACACCAACCATACCAAGCCTTCTTGTCCAACACCAACCATGCAAGGTCTTTCCGTGTCTTTTTACCCCTGTCATCTTCATCATTATTACCTGTCAGTTCCCTAAGGAGTACAGGCCTCCAACAAATTCATGCCAAGCCTTCCAGTTTGGTGGGGGAGCCGCGGTAGCGCAGTGGTTAGTGCACTGGCTTCCTAGCTCGGTGGTCCATGGTTCGATCCCGTTGAGGTCGGATTTTTTAGACCACAAACGGCTCCGGGGTAGACCCAGCCTCATGATTTGGGTACCAGAGCAACTCTGGGAAGGTTAAGGCGGCCGGCGTGATGCTGACCACATCACCCCTAGTGTGTCGATGGTCAAGAAAATATGGGCCTAACACAGTGGCGGCTTTCTTTAATGAGCTGTTGAGCTGCAGCACCCCCTGTAAAGAAAAGGACTGCATACTGTCTCTACTACATTATAATACATAATCCGGACAGACCGAAAAATGCAAAAAAATTGAGGTTATACCGGAAGGGTTAAATACCCAAAAAAAAATTATCCAACACCGTTTTGTGGTAAGGGCTGCAAACGATGACAGCTCAAGTGACCTTGACCTCTTATAAGCGAATGCTTGTTATACACACAGAAGAGGCCAACTGCAATTGGTTTGAATTTTTAACTAGAGCTGCAACGGAACACAGCTCAAGTGGAAATTATCTCTAATTGAAGGGAAGTTACAATGAAAATTTTAAACATGAGAAATAGCAGCATACATGTCTGTGTAACCTGGTTTGAGACTCGGGAAGCTGCTACGACTGACAATGATTACTCCTAGTTGCAGTAAACTTTTAAAATAACTTGTCAGAACTTCTTGACAGATTTTAGATGAGATAAGACACTAATCATTTGTGTCTGGGTTGATATTTCACATGGTGGTCACAATTTGTGAGTGTTATGTATAGTATTTTAAATGAATGAACAGTGCAGCACCCCCAATGACAACCCCCTGGAACCGCCACTGGCCTAACACCTTATCCCCAATATGCCTCAATGGGTGTGTAACGGGATCCCCCTCCCTTCCAGTTCTGTGTCATTCTTTCAAATTCCCATGTCTTTTTTAGAAAATCCCTTTCATGTCTGTTGCCCATTTCCTTTTCCATGAGTTTTTTGGTCTGCCTCTTTTTTTTCATACCCTGGGGATTTCAGAACAAGGACTGCCTTGTAATGCTATAATCTGGTGTCTTCAAAGTGTGTCCTAAAGCCAGGGTCTTTCCTCAGCACTTGTTTCAATGGTATTTGCCAGATTTTTTTTTTTCATCACTGCCATATTGGTGATGATTTCTAATTTCATCATCATTAAGGCTAGGATTTTAATAACCTAAAAATTACTAGAAAATGACCTATAAAAATGCATTTATGACCCCCAAAATGCCCTATTAAAAAAAAATATACCTAAAAAACACAATTTTCTTTTTTCGTTTTTTGAGCTAAACTAAAATTATTTTGTATTATTGAAAGAAGAAAGTGAATGGCATAAAACAAAACAAAAAGAACCTAAAAATATAATATAATTTATTTTGCTGTTACTGTGCCAAACTGAAGTTCTTCATATTACTAACCAAAAAACTGCCAATAAAACAAAACAAGGAAAAAACATAAATAAATACAACTTCATTGTTTTTTGTGCCAAACTGAAAGACTATTTTATTAACTAAAATCATGCAGTCTGAGACAGACACATGCACAAAGACACACACACACACACCTTAAAAATGCTATTTACATTTTTCATAGTTTCTGTGCCAAACTGAACATTTTATTTTTATTAACAAAATAATTCCTTATTACAAAAAAAACACACACACACAAAAGATGATAAAATTACAACTGAATATTTTGACAGTCTCTATGGCAAACTGAAAGTTTTTATTTAATGAGTTCAGAATTACAATGCACAGTGTAAACAAGCTGATTTTCAAAAGAGAATGACTTTCTATTGTCTGCCAACAAAGCTTTAAACACTGAAAAGCTTCTTTCCACAACTATTGACACCACAGTAGCATATTAAAATAAACTACGTCAATTGTTTCTAAGTCCACTAAAAATTCACCAATGGAAAAGTTGTTCCACTGATAGAACATCTGAAATTAACAGCTTTTTTCATATCCCACATTTTTTTCAAAATTATTTTGGCTCAGTTTTCTTTTGCACAGCTTTTCCCACATCTCCATTCACATGGTCTTAGACATTCACCATTATCTTCTTCAAACCACTCTGATCCACTAACAGAACTGCTGACTTCTCCAAGCAAGTAATGGCACCAGGTAGAAATTCTAAATTTGACTTTTTGTAGAAACATTTACCAGCAACATTTTTTTTTTCAGGGGTTGTGGGAAAAATTATTAAACAGCATGGGGAAAACGGTGAAGTAAAGATATTTGTAAACAACAATACGTAAATACATGTTTACACTAAAAAGTGCCAATTTTTATTGAAAATGCCAAAATATGGAAATTAATGATTCAAAAAGCAACAAAAAATGCTTTAAAATGACAGAAAAATCTAAAAAAAAAAAATTTTTTTAAATGCCCTAGCATTCCAAATATGGAAAAAAATGCAAAATAATACGAGGGGGCTTCAAATGAAAACCTTAAATTTGCGATAGAAATTCGAAACACCGTGCCATTGTCATGAAAGTTAGCAGTATTGTTGCTAAGGACGTCAAGAGTGTCCTACAGGTGGCATCACGGTGAAGACGAACCACATGACGTCACAGTAGGAGTTTAAAGATGGCCGCCCCACTAGTGACATGCACCAAAGAGGAGCAGCGTTCTGTTATCCGTTTTTTGAACAGCGAAGGGGTGAAACCTATAGAAATTCATCGGCGGATGAAGGTCCAGTACGGCGATGCATGCCTGTCACTCCAGCTCCAGCAAGTGTACAAGTGGAGTAGGAATCATCTTCGACCCGCAATCAAATCCAAACAACAGGGACTTCTGAGTACAGGTGTCTTGTTGCAACATGACAATGCTCGGCCCCATACTGCCCAACAACGGTTGCAACCATCGAGGACCTACACTTTGAGTGTCTTCCACATCCGCTGTACTCGTCAGACCTAGCCCCCAAGTGATTACCACGTCATTAGACCACTCAAAGAGACGATGGGAGGAAAGACTTTCAGGTCCGATGAAGAGGTGCAGCAGGTGGTGCATGAGTGACTACACACGCGACCAAAAGAATTCTTTTCTAGAAGAATCCATGCACTTTGTAGGTGCTGGGGGAACTTGTATAGAACGCAATGGTGACTACGTCGAAAAATGATACAGTCGTGTCACTTTTTCTTAATAAATCTAGAAAAAAAATATTTTAGGTTTTCATTTGAAGCCCCCTCGTACCTTTAACAAAGTCTCTATAATCAGCTAAGTTTTTTTATGAAACACATTTATATTCTACTGAGCAACATTTTGGTTACGCCCAAAAAAAGATGCAAAATCATGAAAATCCTAGCCCTAATCATCATCATGATATTTCTTTTTATTCCTTATGGAGCTTTGGAGCCACTACTGCAGCTGGTTCCCTTGCAGGAAGCCTGCACTAAACATTCTGATGTTTTTGCAGCAGGGGCTTCTGTAGCAATCTGTTTTACATTATGAGCTGCTAGCCCCATGCACAACCTTATATTAGCTGCGTTGTACAACATGGAGTCGGAGTGGTTAAGAGGTATGGCATGAGCCTCAAATTCTAAAAGTAGCAGGTTTGATTCCAAATAGAGGGAATATCATGAATGGAAATTTTTTTCAGAACCAGTGGTCCTAATGATGTCATATTTCCCCCTGGTTTCCTGGGTAGTGAGATTGGATGCCTAGCCTTCTCGGATAAGGGCAAAAAAAAAATAGGAGTTTCCATGTGCAAGTTGCATATGTTAAAAATCACACAGCAGTTGGAAATCGTAAAGAGTAGGCCGTAAAGCCACTGCCCTGGAAAAATTAAAAAATTAGACACCTGCCCACCACAAAAATATTTACAGAATGTGTGATTCCTATATACACACACTGTAATTCTCGCTGGTGCTATGGAGGTCGTGCATTGTGCTGAGATACTCCTTGTGTGATCTAAGGGAGGAGATCGAAGCACTGACTGAGCTGTCTGTGTGTGATGAAGATAGTTCTTAAAATCAAACTAAACCAAACCAAACTAAATCAAATCAAACCAAACAATGTGCCTGAGGGTATGTAGTCCTATTCTTTATTTGTCTCTTCAGAGACCGCCAGGAACTTCACAGGACGATTCTTAATTTGCGTGAGCAAAAATCTATGTACATGTTTTGCTTTAGAAGAATGAAGCTCTTACACACAACTCTCACTTGCTGGATTGATGCCCAAACATTTCAAGTTTGATTTAATAATACGAAGCACCAACATATCATTCTGACCTGCTAATGTAAAATGTGAAACTTCTACCAACAAATTTTCCTTATTAGCTTCCGACTTGCTAAAATGATACCCCAGCACATCAGTTTGGATTTACTAACATGTAGCCACTATACATCAATTCTGACCTGTTAGAATGAAATCCCTACCTGCCAGTTAACTATACTAGCTTTAATTGGTGCCTCAGCTTACCAATCCTTACTTGCATCCCTGCTCCTGTGATAGGGTTTTTCACATACATGGCATTCTCTACCAGCTCAAGGGCAAGGCCAGCCATCTTCTCAGCATGGTCACTGCATTTGTCAGGCACACCTCCTGCCACCATGTACACACCATCACCAAGTGTCTCAACCTAACAAATAACAGGAAAGAAATATAAGTTCATCTCAGGACATTGAATAAAATGTAACAGCAAAGAATCCTCGACTCTCCAATACGTTGCGTTAGAAAGATGAGCAACAGTACAGGGAGAAATCTAATGTGGAACTGATGGCAAGAAATAGGCAAGTGCTTGTAGAGCAAACGATGAGAAGAAGACGC
The DNA here is from genome assembly GCA_024509875.1 of Oreohelix idahoensis. Lineage (NCBI taxonomy): Eukaryota > Metazoa > Mollusca > Gastropoda > Stylommatophora > Oreohelicidae > Oreohelix > Oreohelix idahoensis. Next base: position 690,053 of record JAMPIV010000923.1, read on the forward strand.
TGGAGATGGATAGCACAAACACTGAGGAATCCTGTAGATAGCATTACAAGGCAGTCCTATTTCTGGAAACCCCAGAGTTAGAGAAGTACAGGGAGACCAAGGAACATATGGAGAAAAGAACTGGAGAAAGACATGAAGGGGATGAAAAAGACATGCTGATGGCATGGGACAGGAAGACTTGGCATACGTTTGTTGCCTATGCTTCTTAGGGAGCTGAAGGGTGATGATGATGATGACAAGGAGAAATTAGGTCAGATATAATACGATAGCACTCGGTAGTTCACGGGGCTGTGTCTGAAGAGACAAAGTCAGAATAGGACTATTGCTCCCACAGGCACATCTTAAGAGGCAACTAATATAAGGTTGTATATGGTTCTGGTCACAACCTCATCAGTGCAACACATTGCCACAGAAACTACCACTGCAAGAGTTTGAGGTTTAAACAATAGGAAGAAGTGTTGAAACTAAGTCACATGACGTGTCAACAGAGCAATAGTGATTGAAGTGGTTTGAACATCAGGTCAGACAGCTGCACAAGTATCATCATGAGCCTTGCATGCTAGATCACAGGAATGGACGAAATTGTTTGAACTATGAAAACTGACCAGCTATCATTTTGAGCCATGCAAGTGAGATCATGGGAATGAATTGAATCATGAGCCCTGTATTTGAGATCATAGAAATGAATTAAATGATTTGATAATTTGGCCAAAATGAAAAATATTGTTATTGTTAATCAGAATCGACCTCACTGCACTCCGGGAAAACCCATAGGTGCTTAGTCTCCCTCAGCAAATGTCGAAAAGCATGAATGCTAATTGTACCTGTAGCATGCTGGTTGGACATACGACGGATGCATCCTCTCTCACGTCCATTTCTGCTAGTCCCACATTTGATGCCAAACTCCAACAGTCTCAGCCTTGTTGATTCATCCATTGCAGTGTCATTATCCAGCAGGCGATCATTAATAGCCCTTAGTATCTCTCCCTTATCCATATCCAGTGTCCCCACTATGGGTGCTGTTGAGGCCAGTCTGTCAGCTCTCTCATTGCCACGTACCCCTGCATGGCCAGGACAGTAGATCCACACCAGTTCTTCAAGACTTGAGGATTCCATTGATGTTTTCCATTCCTGCCGCAGCTATCTGTTCTGAACTTTCCGAAGCATGGCTTGAGAGTCTGACAATATAACTGTCCTGGTTGATGGAGTTTCAGACAGCCACCGCAGTGCTGCAGGAACTGCCTCTACCTCCATTCTCATCCTGGAGGTTGTTGTTATGTAGGCTCCACTCTGTTCAGCGACGACCCTGCCCTTTATTCTCACAGAGAAGCTCCATCCTGATTTCTCACCATGCACTACAGACCCATCAGTGTACACAATGGCATCATCATCTCCAGCATGATCACTTATCAGCTGATTAATTTCCAGCTTGGCTCTTCCATTGCCCCTAGATCTGCACTCTCTGCCGAGGCTAATGATGACCTGCTGGTAGTTTATCCAGTTCTCCCCTGACTTACTCCACTCTTCTCCTTTGGATACATTTTCAACCCTGGTCCCCTGACCAATCGTAGCCTCTGCCTGTGCCATCCATGACATCCCCCTCTTGATTCTCGCTCCTTTCATGTCAGCTACATTCTCATGTAGGGAGTGTCCTTTGTCGGTGGTTACCCGCATATATGCTTTTGCCTGGGCCATCTCATATCTTGATCTAATCGACAGCAATCCGAGCATGCATCTCACTGTCACAATGGGGGTATCAGGCGTATAGCCCAAAACTAGTCGCATCCCTTCATTTTGAATGCATTTCAGTCGTTCACATTGGGACACTGACAGCGTGAGTTTTACTAGCCCGTACTTGATTACTGAAATCACGAGCTGATGATACAGGAGAAACAATAGTCTCTGTTCTAAGCACGCAGCAGCCATTGTTTTTAAGGCTGCCAGTCCTCGCTTGCACTTCTGTATGATCAGTTCGACATGATACTTGAATAATAGCCCATGATCAAACGTTACTCCCAGATACATCAGCCTGTTTTGCCTTTCAATGTTCTGCCCATTGAAAGTGATGTCTGGAAGGTCTGCTTTCACTATGGAGTTGTTCAAAGAGCACCACATCACCCAGGCCTTGTTGGGATTGACATTTGATCCGCTTTCCTCACACCATTTAGAAACCGCCTGTAGTGTCTCTTGTATGCCTTGGATCATTTCCTGTCTGTCTGAGCCAGTTCTGTACATGAGTATGTCATCTGCAAAAGTTAATGTTCGTCCCAGTCCTGTTGGTTGAAAGGTTGCTACTTTTGCCGTGTAGATGTTAAACATCACTGGTGATAGTGGAGAACCCTGGGTAGTCCCAGGTAAATGCACTGTTTTTTTTTTTTTTTTTTTTTTTTTTTTTTTTTTTTTTTTTTTTTCGTTTGCTCGCTAATACTAAGGTTATGCACTGACATTGAGAGCGCATCATGTCGCGAAGCGATCTTGAAAAAGTATATTTGGAAAGATCGCTATGCACCATGATGTGTCTCACCAGTTAATCCAGTCCAAACAGACGAAAAATCCTATAGTCATTGACTGTATGACTAAGCCACGGTAGCGAAGTATGACGATAGGATCTTGAAAAAGTATATTTGGAAAGATCGCATATGTGTTACGTTTGAGTACTCAACAGTGTATGACAGTCCATAGTTACGTTTTGAGTACTCAACAGTGTCAGCTGGTGTGGCAAAGTCCACTGACTAGATGTAGAGAATCCTAGTTACATAATTTATTTACGAGTCTAGATTTTGAATCAAAAATCAAGTGAGATTATATTTTAATATGGGACAAACCCATTTCGTCAGGATGTGTAATCCACGGTAAGAAATAGGTGCGATTGCCCAAAGTATGTATTGAGAGACATGTCAAGGTTATCATAACCTGCATGTAAAGATATGAATATTTAAGGAATATATGTAATTGCCGACTAAAATAAAGTGTGCAGGAAGGCTTACTTACTTACTTACTTACTTAGTCGTTCCCCTTCTACCGTGAGGTGTAGAGGTTTGGAAGAGAGAGCGCCAGACCATTCTATCAGCTGTCTTCTTCCTGGCCTGGTTCCATTCTAGTCCTCGGTCCTTCAAAGATTGTCTAATGTTGTCCTCTCAGCGGACTCTGGGTCATCCTGGAGGTCTGGATCCCTGGCTCTTTGTTTCCCATGCTTGTCGTGGTAGCCGATCTTCTCCCATTCTGCAGACATGGCCAAACCATCTTAGTTGGGACTGTTCTATTTGGGTCTGCAGCGGATGGGATTTTAGGCCTTGACGGATCGTCTGGTTGCGGACCATGTCTCTTCTTGTTACTTCAACCACTTTCCTCAGATACCTCATTTCTGAGGTTTGGATCTGGCTTTTGTGGGTTGTAGTCATTGCCCACGACTCGCATCCATATGTCAAGACTGGGACATAGGTGGAGCGGTATACAGCCATCTTCGTTTTCTTACCAACCTCTTTCTTGCTGAGGAATCCACGATTTATGGCCTGAAAAAGTCTCCCAGCCGCTGCTTTTCGAGTGGCCAACTCTTCTTTGATGCCTCCCTTTCGGTCTATAATAGCTCCGAGATATTTAAAGTGGTCGACCTGCTCCAGGACCTGTTCTCTCAACTTAATCTGATGTTTTCTTTCTTCTCGTGATATCACCATGGATTTTGTTTTAGAGCTGCTTATGACCATCCCTCTCTTCTCCAGCTCTTCCTTCCAGACTTGCAGGTTGGATTGGAGATGTGCCTCTGATTTAGCAATCAGGGCAACATCATCAGCAAATGCCAGCTCCGAAATATAGACCTGTCTCATCTTCCAGTACCCCACTGAATACTTTCTTGTTCTCTCCTTACATGCCTTGATGACATCGTTCATAAGGAGTATGAAGAGGTAAGGTGATAGGATATCACCTTGTCTTACACCAGTGGTGGTCCTGAACTCTTCTGACTTATGGTTTGCTGTCCTCACATAATTTCTGCAAGACTTGTAGAAGCTCTGTATAGCATGAATCAGAGGTGCTGGAATATTCTTCCTTGCCAAACAGTCCCAAAGTTTGCTCCAGGGGACCCTGTCAAACGCCTTTTCCAGATCTATGAAACAAAGATGGATGTGCAGGAAGGCACCGAATTTTAATAATATGGACATTGATGGAAAGTATAATATGTAAAGAAGGATTTGGAAGAATAAAGTAAGCGGACAAAATTATTAATATGCTATAAAAGCACAAAGGTATTATTCTTAATAGGATGAAGAAATTTTCAGATGTGTGGAATTATTTATAAATCAAATATCGAAGGAAGGAATCGATACTCCATTGAAGATGTAAAATTATGTTAGAGCAATGTGTCGCTCATGAAAGTCTTTGTGATAAATAAAAATGAAAGTCGTTCAGAGGTCTTCAGAGAATCTTTGTAAGTTTGGATTCTGTATTTTAACATTCAAAAGTTAACAGTTTATTCCAGCGGGTTGGGGAATGGCGAGTATAGATATGTATGAGAATGATTACCCAGAAAAGTTCTGGTCAGTTTTTGTGGCAATACATCTACAAATAGAAAAACCCTAGACAACAAAGGAATTGTTATTAACATGCGCATTGGTTCTGATGTTCAAGTTCCCAAGTGAAATGCAACTGATCTCTCCATTAGGGCAGCTGCTATCTGCCTTGTTATCCAAGGGTTTACACCATATGCCATTATACAGTCTATTAGGGTTGAAAAGTCCACACTATTATAAGCATCCTCTAGGTCAATCGCGACAGCCACCGTTTCTCTTTTATTCTGGAATCTCTCGTACACATCATACGCAAAGGTTCCAGCGTTACGCCATGTTGTTTTCATAGGCCTATAGCTACCCAGGGTATCAGGAATGATGTGTGCATTTTCGAGGTGGCTCATTACTTGTCTTGCAACTATCTTTTCAAGTAATTTACCATAGACATTCTGTAGTGTGATAATTCGATAGCTGCTGAACAGTGTGTGGGGTCTTTGCCTGGTTTATTCATTCATAACCCTCCACTCCCAAAGGAGCATAGGCCTTCAACAAACACATGCCAAGTCCTCCTGTCCCGTGCCATCATCTCAAGTTCTTTCCATGTTCTCCTCATCATTTTCACCTCTGTTTCCAACTCTCTTCTCCATGTACTTCTTGGTCTTCCTCTGCCTCTCTTGCCCTGGGGGTTCCAGAACAAGGACTGCCTTGTAATGCTATCAACAGGTTTCCCAGTGTGTGTCCTATCCATCGCCATCGTCTTCTTCTCATCTCTTGTTCCACTGGCACTTGTCTAGTTCTTGTCATCAGTTCCACGTTGGTAACCTTGTCATACCATTTTAATCCCTCTATTCTACGCAAGCACCCATTTATGAAAGTCTGTAGCTTTTTGGTTGTTGTCTTTGTTGTTCTCCATGTCTCCGAGCCATACAATAGGTGTATGGTTTAGGAAGTGGTCAAAGGTAACTGTGTAGCCAGTCTTCCAGCACCTCAGCATTCTGTATGCTGGTATTGAAATCGCTCACCATATTTATAATGGCTGTGTCATTAAGTTGTTTAATGTGATGGTGTTGTACACCATCAGAACCTGGAGCAGTGTTTATGCTGGTTTTCAATGTGTACACCACGTCCTCTTCAGAAATGAGATCGAAGTATATCTGGCCCCTTAGGGCATTTTCCAGCACACTGTCCTTTATTTTCATGTGGGCACTTTTGTCACCTTTATCTGTTTGCTCCACATATCGATTTAATAATGCTCTTCCCTTCTCTTCATCCGTCTTCAGGCTTAGTCCTGTAGAACTTTTGATATTAGGGATGGGTTGACTTGCACTTTTCCTTTTCATTCTTCAATGTAAGGACCAGAATTTCTGTAGGGTTTTTTCTGTGCCCACCTGTGTCACAAAGTCCTCCCACACTTTATCCTTGGCCTCCCTTGCCAAGCTCTCGAATCTATTAATGGCTCTTTGCTTTTTCTCTTTCATCTCTTCAACCTCTCCCTCATTCATCATTCTTCTGTTTCGTGCTGTACACCATTCCTTTGTTGCTCTTTCCTTTTCTATACATGCTTCCTCCACTGTCTTATTCCACCAGGGAGGTTGGGTGAAAGGTGTTCTCGCTGTCTTTTGTTTGGCATTTTGACGCAATGTGTGTAAAGGGTTGTTACAGTCGAGCGGGCCTGTAGGATACTGGAAGATCTGTTTAGGTTTCCTGTGTCTAGTGGTCCTGCCCTTTGCAATGAGTATGACGCAAGGTAGGTGATCACTTTTCTGTGCACCTAATACGAGGGGCGTTCAGAAAGTAATGCACCACATCGTTTTTCTCAGCTAATAATGAAGATACAAGCATGAAATTTTGCACACTTCAAATATGGCATGTGCCAATTGTGTGCACCAAATTGCACCGCAACTGGCCAAATAATACGGCTGCCCTAAACCGTTGAAATGGAGCATGTTAGCAGCTTGCGTTATAAACAGCGAATTGTGATAGAATTTCTCTTTGCAGAGAAGGAAACTGTTGTGAATAATCACAAGCGTCTATGTGATGTGTATGGAAGTTTTGCAGTCGACAGGAGTACAGTCAGTCGCTGGGTTCATAGAATCAAAGAATCAGGAAGTGGAGATATGGAGCTGCTTGATCGGCCGCGCTGTCGACGTCCTGCCACAGTCACCAACGCAGAAATGTTGAAATGCGCTGAGGGCATTATTCTTATTGATAGGCAAATCACTACTCTACAATTGGCCTTACAGCTGTCAGTCAGCATTGGTAGTGCAAATGCAGTTATAAAAACTCTCGGATTTTCTAAGGTTTGCGCAAGATGGGTTCCTCGAAGTCTCACAAATGACCACCGATTGCAAAGGAAATCAATTTCTTCTGAATTGTTGGAGCGTTTCAATGCTGATGGAGAGAACTTTTTGGCTAAGATCGTTACAGGTGACGAAACCTGGGCACATCATTTTGAACCTGAGACAAAAAGACAGTCAATGGAGTGGCATCATCCGCAATCACCAAGAAGAAAGAAATTCAAGACAATTCCTTCAGCTGGAAAGGTCATGATCACTGTCTTTTGTGACACTGAAGGTGTGATTCTTGTGGACGTTATGCCAAGAGGAGAGACAATCAATTCGCAAGCTTACATTAAGACATTGAAAAAACTCAATCAACGTTTTCGCATAGTTCGGCCGCACAAGAATCCAGCAGACCTGCTTCTCCTTCACGACAATGCGCGCCCTCACACAAGTCTGGCAACACGGGAAGCAATCACCAAATTGGGTTGGACTGTACCTATACTCCCTATTTGGCACCCTCTGATTTTCATCTATTTGGTCCACTTAAAGATGCACTCCGTGGGACAAGGTTTGAAGATGATGAAGGAGTGATTCATGCAGCGAAGAAATGGCTACATGATCAAGACAAAATCTGGTACGGGCTAGGAATACATGCACTTGTTTCGCGCTAGCATAAAGCCGTACAAGTTGATGGGGATTATGATGAATAATACCGATGTTTACATGACATATCCATGTATATTGTGTATAAATTTCATGCTTTTTGAATAAACAGCTCCTGAGAAAAACGATGTGGTGCATTACTTTCTGAACGCCCCTCGTACATCCCAACGTGCTATGGTGGTGGCAGCACTAGAGATGAATGCCAGATCTATGACACCATTTGTATCCCCAGGTTTAGTTGCCAGTCTAGTTAGGCGTCCATCATTCAGGATGGCAAGGTTCATGTTAAGTAATGCCTGGCTCAAACCTATACACTGCCTATTTTCCATGATGTTCCCCCACTCCTTGGTGCTAGCACTTAAATTGCCAGCAATTAAACACTGAATGTTAGAATCTTCAGACAATTCTGCCAGAAAATTCCAATCACTCTCTGATGAAAGATGGTTGACATGAGCACATAAACTGTAGACTCGCCACTCCTGACCGCCTATATTCACAGCAATCCCCTGCAATTCCGCATCCTCACTAGTTTGGGAACTTGTATCCAGCCACGTATGAGGAAGCTTATATTTTACATATATAGCTTGCCCTCGTCTACCAGGCCCACATGGATTGGAGTAACATCTGTAGCCTGGGCAATTGATAAGACTATTGGCTTTTAAATTTGTCTCCTGGATCATGAGAATATCGAAATTGTAGATGATTGTTTGTATAATGGCTGCACGTTGATTGGCACTTTGACACTAAAACACTTATGGCTTTAGTGGAAAGAGTAAAATGAGCAAATAAGAACATCATCATTATTATCATCACCATTGTTACCTTAATCATCATCATCATTCCTCTAGTTGCATCTTACAGAGCATGAAGCCACTCGTGCAGCTGGCTGCTTTGCATGAAGCTTGCACAAAGCATTCATGTACTCTTGCAGAGGTGCTTTCTGCAGCAATCTTTTTAACATAATGAGTTTGCTAGCCCCCCCCCCCCCCCATGCACAGCTTCATAATAGTCACCAAATAAGGATATGTTCTATATTACTGCATATTACTCTTAACGTATACAGCTGTCAAATTTGCATACAGAAGTGGAAGAAAGTTTCCTTGATAAATGTACATGTGCTAAAACTGTGCTCATATTGACATAACTGATATAATACCTATATTTTTTTTTCAGTGTTTCAACATAATTTATGTATTCTTGTCTCTGTTATGAATACAACCAACAGATAAAAAATTATACTGTTATCACATTCATTTTCCATGTGTTTTTGGGGTCTTCTTCTGTTTCTTGTATGATGCGCTTCCAGAAAAATGGCTATCTAATTAAGCTTGTGACTATTATCTACTTGAATAGTTGATCCAAAAGAAAATGAAAATACACAGGGAGATGGGAATTAAACGCAGATAATTAGTGACGAAGAAGAACATCAAAAGACCTTGAACAGATAGCATAGAACTCCATAATCATAAATGTTATGTGTTTCTAGCATATTGTTAAAATTGTACAACTAACTCCATATAATGTTTTACTTACTTATTTTTTGTATCTTCCAGATTTACAGCAGTTGTAGCCCACTTCAAAGTCCGCTGGGAGGACAACATTAGATAATCTTTGAAGGACCAAGGACTAGAATGGAACCAAGCCAGGAGGAAGACAGCCGATAGAATAGTATGGCACTCTTTACTTACTTACCTCTACACCTCACAGTAGAAGATGAACGACTAAGTAAGTAAGTAGCCCACTTCAGTCATAACTGACCATGGGATGCTCTCCTGAGGTAATAGGCCGTAGCTGTTTTTTTCCTGATGTTCCTTTCAGCGTGTTTTTTCTCTTCTGCTTGTTGTGAAAGTATCTTTTCACCCAATCTGACAGGGAGCCAAAGGGAGCATCGCCACTTTGTGTGGGCAGCAGCTTCATCCTCCTAGGTTGCTGGATTTATGTCCTGTGGCTTCAAGTCTCTCTTGCACACATCTATGAACCTCAGCTACGGTCGCCCGACTGTTCTTTTGCCAGCTGTCAGCTGTTCATAGAAAATATCTTTGATGATGTGACCATCTTCCATGCGACAGACATGGCCAAGCCAGCATAGTCAGCACTGTCTACGCAGCGTATAAATGCTTTAAAGCCGGCACATGACAGCATCTCAACATTTTTCACTTTGTCCTTCCACAAAATACCAAAGATGTGGCGTAGACACCACAGATGGAAGGTAATCAGCTTTCTTTCTTTCTTAGCATAGGCTGTCCATGTCTTGCTGCCATATAGAAGTGTGCTGGTGACGCAGGCAATATATACCACAGCTTCGATCTTCATTGTGAGTTTGGAGTTTCCCCAAACACATGTTGTGAGGCAGGCAAAGATGGCTGCAGCTTTCCCAATGCGGCTGTCAATTTCTGTACCAAGAGAGAGTTTGTTGCTGATGGTAGATCCCAAGAATGTTAAGTGGTACACCACTGCCAATTTCTGTGTCCAGAGAGAGTTTGTCATCGATGGTAGACCCCAACTATGTGAAGTGGTATACCATAGCCAATTTCTGTGTCCAGAGAGAGTTTGTCGCTGATGGTAGACCCCAAGTATGTGAAGTGGTATACCACAGCCAATTTCTGTGTCCAGAGAGAGTTTGTCGCTGATGGTAGACCCCAAGTAAGTGAAGTGGTATACCATAGCCAATTTCTGTGTCCAGAGAGAGTTGGTCGCTGATGGTAGACCCCAGGTAAATGAAGTGGTATACCATAGCCAATTTCTGTGTCCAGAGAGAGTTTGTCATTGATGGTAGACCCCAGGTATGTGAAGTGGTGCACCACTACAAATTCATAGTTATGCCAGTTTTACAGCAGTTCTCTTTTTTATTTGTACGTGCTGTACCATAGGACAGGAGGGTCTGTGCTCCATGGGGAGTTGAAAGGTAATGAGAGAGAGAGAGAGATAGAGAGAGAGACAAAGAGAGAGTTCATCAAAGCTACACATACATGGAAAAATGGGTATGGTGATCAATATCACCAATATATAACCAAGAAAAATTACCAGACACATTTAAGCTGAGCAATATATGGCCAAAAGAATTTATGGTATAGTGATCTGATTGTGATGGTTTCTGTTACTGTTGATCAGAATCGACGTCACTGCACTATGGGCAAACCCACAGGTGCTCAGTCTCCCTCAGCAAATGTTGAAGGGTATAAATGCTAATTGTTCCTGTTGCGCCTTGGTTGCATACATGCCGGATTCATCCTCTCATTAGTCCATCTCTGCTGGTCTTACGTTTGACGCCAAAGTCCAGCAATCTTAGCCTTGATGGTTCATCAATCAGGTTCTTGTCTAACATGGTAGAGATATTTGGTTGTTGCCATTTCATGGGAATATTTTTGCCACGATTGAAGATGCCTTGACTCGAGTTTTACCAAACATATTACTAGCAATTTGTGAAAACTGCATATGAAAACATTTGTTGACTGTGAAATATGTGTAGAAATTTCACGTCATCTTTTTTTGTGAACAGAATCTACATATCCAAGATGACTGAAAGTGTCATTGTGCTGAATTTTTCATATACCTCTATTCAAGCAGATCCATAAATGACAGACTTCGATTGTTGCATAAAAAAAGCGGGACGCCTCCTCACATGAGCCTTCTGACTTGCACCAAGTCATTGACAATGAAAAACACATCAAAGCAGGCTAAAAACTCGTATCACAAAAATGCATCAGACATCTTTTTCCTTTTTTTTTGGACCACATGTCATGGTTATTATGTAATGTCATAAAGAATGACCCCAAGTCTAAAGTTGTCCAACATGCAGAGAGACTGAATGGCTGCTGAGTCAGCAGTTTTTAACTTTGGCTGTCGGGGCGCGAGCGAGGCAGCGCCAGGCAGAAGGACTCCCTAAGGGACATCCCTCGCCTCTTCCCTGGTACGGTGGCTCTATTGGGGTGACCAGATATTTCCGCAAATCAATAAAATGCAATAACGGAAAAAATTTTAAACCAGAATCATCGCCAGAGCTACGGGGCACGTGCTGTGACGCTAATAACTTCAGCTAATGACAAGATTGTGACGAACAATTAGTAAACAAGTAGGAGAAGCACTTGAGGCCACAGAGATGGTTTTTAAAAAAAAAAATGTTTAAAATATCATGGACAGCTAAAAGGAGTAATGAAAAATGTCCTGTAAGAGGTCAATGCACGAAGGAAGGCTTATTCCTCATTTTAAAAGAAAGCAATCCACATTCTATGGGCTTGTTATGAGAAGAAAGAAGCTGGAGTATATTGTGACATGAAAGATAGAAGGAAATAGAGGATGACAAAGAGAGAAGATACTGGGCAGCTTGACATCGTGGCATGGAAAGAAGTCAACAACAGAAATGATAAAACAGTACTCTAGACAGGAAGTTGTAGAGAGACATGATCACCTACACCATCAGGCATGGCACTTAAAGAAGAAGATCCGATGTGTATAAGCTTTAATGTCTCACCTTGAAAAGTTTGTACTTGTCCACAATTTTGTCATAGACTTCTGTCACATTCTGTATACACTGGACAACCTGCATAGGTGTCCCATCTGTGCAGATGTCAGAGAACCTCACTAAGTAGCTAAACAGAATGGTTACTTGTGGAAAGGCCTAAGAAAAAAAAAGAAGAATTGTGATGTTAAATGTTATGTAATTATTCTTTCTTTCTTATTAAAATCTCAGTTGCTAGATTCACTGGCATTACAGTTAAACCTTTGATAATCTATACAATATGGGGGAGGAATGGCTGAAGTATGAAGTTATTATCCAGCTTAGTAAATGTTATAGTAAATGACTGTGAACCATGTTTTGTTTAGATAAAACAAATCCATATGAACTCTTGCTAATCATTATAAGTTAGTATCCATGTTTTAAAAAGATAGTTCAAAAGAAATATTTGCCAACCATGCACTAAAATGCCAGACAAGAGATAACAAGAGTCGCTCAGTCAACCAGATTTAAGCATCTGAAAGACAAATAATAATAGTAATAATAGCCCCTTCAGTCATAACTGACTGTGGGAATGTGTCCCTGAGGTGACAGCCCTCAGCTGCTTATTTTCCTGGTGTTCCTTTTGACGTTTTCTCCTCTCTTCTGCTTGTTGTGTGAGCTTCTTTTTGCCCAAACTGAGGTGGCGCCGCAGATAGCATCGCCACTTGTTGCGATCGGCAGCTTCATCCTCCCAGGTTGCTGGATTTAATGTCCAGTGCCCTCATGTCTCTCTTGCACACATCTCTGAATCTCAGCTGCGGTCACCCAACTGTTCTTGTATCATCTGCCAGTTGTCCGTAGAAGATATCATTTGGGATGCGACCATCTTCCATGCGGCAGACATGGCCAAGCCAGCGTAGTCTGTGCTGTCTATGCAGTGTATACATGCTTTGAAGGCCAGCACATGACAACACCTCAACATTTGTCAATTTATCTTTCCACGAAATGCCGATGATGTGGCATAGACACCATAGATGGAAGGTATTGAGCCTTCTTTCTTGCTTAGTATAGGCTGTCCATGGCTCGCTACCATATAGAAGTGTGCTGGTGACGCAAGCATTATATACAAAGACAAATAACACATTAGATAATAGGATGGAAAGACAAAACTATGACAGCATTCCAGTGGTTCCCATAACGTTATGTTGGCAACACTATTTACCATGATCTATGTCTTCTCAACCCTTCACATCTGGAATTCGTTAAATCTGTGGAATGTCTTGTTATCATCATTAACTTACTTTGTGCTCCTTAAAGAGCATAGAACTACCACTGCAGCTGGTCCCCTTAAAGAAAGCCAGTATCAAGCATTCACATACTCTTGTAGTGATGGTGTCTGTTTTACATAAGGTTGCCAACTCCATGCAGAACCTCAAATTAGTGGTTTTGTATGAGATGCCTGATGGTACAGTAGTCCTATTATTTCTTAGTCTGTTCAGAGATCCTCGGGAAGTGGAGCATCTTGTGGTTATATCAATCAAACTGTAATTGCATATATTGAGAACAGTTCAGAAATGAGGTATCGGAGGAAGGTGGTTGAAGTAACAAGAAGAGACATGGTCCGCAAACAGATGATACATCAAGGCCTAAAATCCCACCCCCTGCAGACCCAAGTAGAACAGTCGCAACTAAGATGGTTTGGCCATGTCTGCAGAATGGGAGAAGATCGGCTACCACGACAAGCATGGGAAACAAAGAGCCAGGGATCCAGACCCCCAGGATGACCCAGAGTCCGCTGGGAGGACAACATTAGACAATCTTTGAAGGACCAAGGACTAGAATGGAACCAGGCCAGGAGGAAGAAAGCCGATAGGATAGTCTGGCGCTCTCTCTTCCAAATCTCTACACCTCACGGTAGAAGGGGAACGACTAAGTAAGTAAGTAACTAAGAGAACAGTTCAGATTTTTTTTTTAATAAGTAAGATGTAAATATTTACTTGTGTTGATCTCAGAAATTGCTTTGTTATAACTGACTCCACCATAATTCTTACAGGAAGGTAGGAGTAGCAGTGGAACACTGGTTGTGTGTGTTAAGCCCAGACAAGTACCAACTTAAAATTGTTTGTGCATTTTTTAAATTTACAGTGTGTGTGTGTAGGTTATCATTAGTTGTGATAAAAAATTCATCATAGGAAGAAAGTATTCTCTTTCTCAAGTTTTTAATATGAAGAAAAATGGGCTAACCACTGCATCTGCCCTCGTTCTGGAAGACTGCCAAAGCCCTTCATGTTCTGTTACACTGGTGGTTTATGTAGAAATTTGTTTTCAATGATGAGATTCCCATCACCAAGCACAGCCTTACTTTAGCCACCTCTTATGACGTGTCTGGTCAGAGACGTGCCCTTACTCATTCTCTGTCTCTTCAAACATCCTGGGAACCACAAGGGATTATATAGGTCATATTAGATCTTCATCATAAATCTCAATGTGCTAGTTTGTTCTATGATTATTGTTCTATGATTATCATTCTATGATTATCGTTCTATGATTATCATTCTATGATTACCGCTAGAGCTTTAGGTAGCTTGTAAAACCAAATGCCTCATGTGGTTCCCAGAGGTCTCTGAGGAGACAAAGAAAAAATAGCACTAATGATCCCTCTGTCATGTCATAAGAAGCAACTGATATGAGGTTGCATATGAAATTGGCTACCTCATCTTGTTAGATGAATGGCTACAGAAACCACCACTTCAAGAGTATGTATTTTGATGTAGGCCTCCTCAAGGGGGGCAATCTGTATGTGGTGGATCTATGCTTCAGGATGAGCTAAACAGAAGTTGATACGTAATCAAATAAACCAATATAACATCTTTCCTTCCTCTCCCATCAAATGATGACCTTAACATATATATGCACACACACACACACATACTCTCTGTATACCTCACAGGTGTCAACTGCATCATCACCTCGCTTGAGACGATCAGCTATACTTTTGGTTAACATTGAATTTATGAGATTCTCACTCTCATGTCTTGCCTTATCCAGTTTTTGTAGTGTTTCCTCGATCTGCTTTGACCACGCAATTTGCTGCAAAAAATTGTTGTTAAATTGTAAATGTAGAAAACAGTTAAAAGAACAAAATGTGTATTTCAAAAATCAAAAACATATTATCCACTTTATCTTAGAAGGGACAACCACATCCCTAATAGTTATCTTTCAGTGATTTTTTTTTCCAGTTTCTTATTGCACAATAATCCATCAGTCATTGTCTAGTGAAAGGGTTCTCAACCTTTGTTTGCTCATGGGCCCCCTTCTGAGCCTCATTTACCTCTGTGCCCCCCCTATATTCACTGTTAGCTGGAAAAAGGTACTTTACCATCTTACTGTGGCCCCCTAAAAATATGGCAAGGCCCCCTAAGGGGCCATATGGCCCACGTCACTGGTCTAGTACATCAATAGAGCAGAAAGGAAAACCATCCACTACTATTTCTTTCTTGCATGAGCAAACCAAACCCAAAACAAAAGAAAAAAACCAACATCTCCTGAAACTTACTAGCAAACAAAGGGTTGTCAATTAAAGAACAGACAAATCAAATAGTAATAAGTAATATGTCAGACAGGGAAGTCCTCGAGAGTTATTATGAGGCCCGGGCCATTTGCCATTGCAAGGCCCCTCATTGCTTGAGAAGAGGAGTAAAAGTTAGAGGATCATTTATCCTTGGTTGAGGTGAAGCCCCTCCTATGAGATGAGGCCTGGGCCAAATGGCCATGTTGGCCCTCCGTCTTGTAGGTCCTGCAGACACTGTTCAGTAGCAGAACAATTGTACATCTTCAGCTCATGAGAAAGGTACCTGCCTTTCACTGATTTCCACATACTGCTATCTCTTTGTCCTTCGCAACTGGCCAGTAGTCTTGCACACATCAACCAGCCAGTAGTCTTGCACCCATCAAACAGCCAGTAGTCTTGCACACATCAAACAGCCAGTAATTGCACTTTGCACACATAAAAAACCCAGGAAACTAGACCTGCACACATCAACCAGTCATAGGGGGAGCAGGGATGTTATGTCTTGTAAGATGTAGGGGAGATGACATTTTCAGTCCCCACCAATACTATAATTTGTGTTATCTTTTTCCTTCTGTATCATGGAAAGAAGGCTCTGGTAATGGATAAGACACACATGGAGAACACCTGTTGACAGCATTACAAGGCTGTCCATGTTCTGGAATCCCCAGGCAAGAGAGATAAAGGGAAACCAACACAAAAAAAAACATATAGAGAGAAGAGCTTGAGACAAATGAAAGGGGTAAGGAAGACAAGGAAAGACCTAGAGCTGATGGCAGTGGGACAGGAGGACTTAGCATAAGTTTGTTGAAGGCCTACACTCCTTGGTGAGTTGAAAGGTCACTCCTTGGTGAGTTAAAAGGTCACTCCTTGGTGAGTTGAAAGGTCACTCCTTGGAGAGTTGAAAGGTGATGATGATGATCATGGAAAGAATTCAAATAATTCTTTTTTTTAAAAATAACCTGTAAATATTAGTAGTATCCCTTTCAGTCATTACTGATTATAGGAACGCGCCCCAGAAACGATGTCTCGGCAGGCACGAGGCTGGACGCTTGGATAAGGAGGTCAAGCTGTTACCCATGCAGCATGCCACCTGTAAATAATATAGTTTCATTTAATTATTACAAGATGCGAGCGTTCATTGAATGCACTTATGATACCATACCTTCTCCATGCCATACTCCAGGTCAGAGGCACATTGCTGTCCAGCCAGCACAAGGTCTCTACTACTATCAAACATGTTCAGGTCATGAAGGTAAAGGCCAGCTTTCAGCATGTCATCCAGATTTCCCAAGCTGAGGACAGGATTTAGATAATACTCTTCTAAAACATATTAATTTGTCATAGCTGGGTGGATGTATAACTTCAAAGAACAATGCCACAGAGAACGTTTTGAGTCAGACATAACAGTAACATACTGCTCCATCATCTTCTCTTTTATATCTCCTTATGGAGCCATTTCTGCACCTGTCCAGAAGTAGGAAGTCTGCACCAAAGCATTCATATGCTATTGCAGAACTGGTTTTTGTGACAATTTGTTTAACACAACAAGGTTGCCAGCCCTATGCACAACCGTATAATATGCGTCTCTTATGACACGCGTGAGAGAGCCAACATAGGGCATAGTACTCCTCACCAAGAAGAGATCTCATGAGAACTGGCTCCTGCAGGCTCTAATACCATCTGTTCAACATATTTTTTTTTTAAAGTTGGCAGACAGAAAAGTATCTATGCAGAGAAGACAAAACAAACAATTGAACTTATCCTCCAACACTGTCGGCTCCATGAGAGGACCAGACTGACAGAATAGCATTCACAAAAGACACTAAAGGGTAACTGTAGGGTGATGACAAAAGCCTGAGACAGATTAGCAACTTCATAAGAGAAATAGACATGGTTATATGAGAAGTCATTGTGTAGTTCCGGGGGGCCTCTGAGGAGACATAGAATAGAACTACTGTTCCCTAATTAAAATGATGTGCATGGGGCCTGGTAAAGTCATCATGTAAAACTAATTGCTACAGAACCCACATCTGCAAGAGAACATGAATGTTTTTATGAAGCTTCTTGCAAGGGGGACAGATGCAGTTGTGACTCAAAGCTCCATATGGAGTGAAAAAGGAGATTATGATGATGAGGATGATACGGTAACAATAAAAGAATAGAAGAAGTCATGTTCCGGTTAATACTTTTAATTGTGTTACTCACTTACTGCCTGTTACACCCTCAACAAACAACTTATAACAAAGAAAAGCTGCAAAAAGGATATTTTAACTCAAACCCCGCCTCCTTTTCATACTTTGTCACAGAACTCGGCGCTCCTTAAAATGTACCTT
The DNA here is from genome assembly GCA_024509875.1 of Oreohelix idahoensis. NCBI lineage: Eukaryota > Metazoa > Mollusca > Gastropoda > Stylommatophora > Oreohelicidae > Oreohelix > Oreohelix idahoensis. The sequence goes on from JAMPIV010000923.1 coordinate 707,842, forward strand.
AAAGTTTGAGTGATCAACCCTGTTGTCATTTAGCACAATTGGCGAATTGGCCAGGAAAGTGTGGAGAATTTGATTTTACCATATTTTGTCTAATGTATTCAGTCACCTTTAGTGCAACTTGTAGGACAAAAAGATTGACTAATTTCTCTTTTTTTTTTACTTTGAAAATGTATTTCTTAATGAACATTTGAGATAGTTGTAACTGAGTACCCTTTAAAAATTTACATGTTTTGAACAAATTTGTTCAAACAGTGTGTGATTTTACTTAGATTTTCAATTGAGCAATCTAGTTTCTCAATTGTTGTATGGTTGGGAGGAATTTTACTTCTTCTTCACCCCCATCTGTGGCTTATTTGAAAAATAAGTTGGACCATGTATGTCCTAAAGTTATCAACCACAACACAAGTATAATAACGCCCTTCAAGAAATCAGATGAGGCCCCATATTGTTTGAGAAGATAGGTAAAAGGTGCATTCAGCACACATTCTTGGCTGAGTTACCCCCTTTTTTTTTCCTCCCATGAACTATGGCCCAGGCCAAATGGCCCTATTAGTTCTTTCCCCCTACCCACTTCTGCAGGGTATGATCGTATTACTGTTATGACAACTGAAACTCGGTTCCAAGTAATATTGTCATCTTCTTCTTCTTCTTTGATCCTTAGCCACAAACTGTCAAAGCAGTCAGTGGCCATCATGCCTGGTGGTGTCTTGTAGGGCAGCAACAAATTGCTTCCACTTTGTTCGGTCGGCGGCCATCCTTCATACAGTGCCCCAACTCTGGTTCATTCTTTGCATCTCAGCCTCCACAGTTCTCCGCCAAGATGTTTTTGGTCGGCCTCTCTTTCGCTTTCCTTCGGGGGTCCATAGCATAGCTGTTCTTATAAAATGTTATCATCAGTAACAACTAATTCCTTGATGACTAGGATTAACAATTTTTATTGTTGTTGTTAACATGCCTGTATCATATTCTAATGTGCTCATGAAATATAAAACATTAAATGTGTATGAAAGTGGCTTTAAATACCTGGCATTGCTCACTATTTCTAAGAATAGTTTACAGACACTTAGAGCATCAAATTATCCTGGATATGTAAAAATAAATCTATGATATTTTTTATTAATTCGTGTTTATTATTTTAATCCACATGTTACAATTCGTATAATTTATCCCATTGTTTCATATTTACTTATTGCTACTTTTATTACTGTAGCATGGTTGTTAATAACTATAAATGTAATTTTGTAACCAGTTTATGTGAGTTTTCTTCCTTTTTTTTTATAAAAAAAATCTGTGGTTTCATTTTATTTCTTCCTCTTTTTTATTTTGTTCAGTCAATATTCTAACAAAGTTCAAGAAATCATCACTTTGTAACATGCAAACATTAGTTTCTTTTAATTTTATAGTAAAAAGAGCTTACTGGATATACTTGAGTATAAGTTGAGAAGCTGAGGTTCAAAGATGTCTGCAAGAGAGACATGAGGGCACTGGACATAAATATAGCAACCTGGGAGGATGATGCTTGCTGATCACACCTAGTGGCGATGCTCTCTATAGCGCCACCTCAGATTGGGTGAAAAGAAGCTCACACAACAAGCAGAAGAGAGGAGAAAACGTCAAAAGGAACACCAGGAAAATAAGCAGCTGACGGCTGTCACCTCAGGGGCAAATTCCCATAGTTAGTTATGACTGAAGAGGATATTATTATAAGTCGAGATATTTTTTCCCTTTATGACCTGAACAAATGTACCCCTGAATTATACTCAAGTCAAAGAAAAAACATTTATGAAACTGGTCAGTTTTGCCCCCGACCTTACCGCCGCAAACTGGTATCCTTCAGATATAAACTTGCTGCTTCATTAACTCATTCATTCCAGAGTTATTTTGCACGCTGTGCCAGACTTTTTTTGTGGGCAGAATTTTATAGAGTGAAGTGTTCATCTTTCAGTCTAAATTTGTTTGTGAATTTTCCTTTGAACATGTACTTATTATATACTAAACTGTAGGGAAATGGATAGAGAATTCAAATATATAATGTCTGTGGTAGTATTAACACAAGTATGTTCGGTATAATTTAATCATTTTGCATGTAAAATTGAAAAACGCTAAAAAGTTGACTGTAGAATACGATCTTACCAAAGACAAATTACTGTCGTAGACAATAAAACTTTCTTTTTAGTCTTCAAACGTCAAGTTAATCCATGTACAAAGTAAAAAAAAACATGCTTATGGCCAAAATTAGTAGATTTAGTGTTATTCGCACCAGTTTGTCCGTGGTTCTTTGTAAGAAAAAAAATAAATTATGCAATCGTGCATTACGTAATTTTCAAACAAATAAATAAGAATAACGTCATATAAATACTTTTTTACTCTTGTTTAATGTTTTAATAGTATCCCTAGCTTCATCTTCTACCAAGAACTAGTGATTAGATGTTACGGTAGGTCTAGTTTTGTTGCTTTTTGATCGGCCAGAATATGACTACGCCCACTCATCAACTAAATCTAGTGTGTCTAGCTTTTCTGCATATATTCCGTATTTTGACAACAAACTGTGACTACCAAACAATCATCATCAATGTCAGCAATGTTTCAAAGTAGTTTGTCACAATTATTTGCTTAGGAGACTTAGAAAATGTAAATATAAAGCGTGACATATTTCTCTAGCAAAAACAACGAAAAACGTAAACACGGGAATCTTCACAAAAATTGTGATAATAACATCAAAACACGCACATGTGCTGATTAACTAAAGTCAAATTAGTTGTTTAAATAGTAGCGGAAGTCATTCTACGAGTTTTAATATATGAACTGCATTAAGCGGACGATTTTTAGGGTTTATTCGTGATAAACTAAAAACCACGCTCTGAGCGTTGCTGGGGCACGGCGTGTTGAATTTTGCAACGCTCAGAGCGTTGCTGTGGAGTCAAAGAGTTAAATGTTTTTATCAAAATATCTTAAGTAATACAAATTTGAACTCCTATTAAGTCACAACTTTCAACTGGAGTACACCTTGTTAACCAGCCTCCTTCATTTGATCTATCAGCAAAACCATTACTTCTTTCACTAGATTCCATTTTGTCAGTGGCACTGTCAGATTCTAAACTGAGCCCTTATTCAATGGCAACTAACATGAAGCTGTGCACAGGCTGGCAACCACATCACATACAACAAAGTGCTACAGAAACCACAGTTAGTAGAACACATGAACACTTTTGTGCAGGCTTCCAGATAGAGAGAACTAGCTGCAGTGTGGCATCATGGGAGCTAACAGGGATATTCTTCTTCTTCTTCTTCTTCCGTCCTTAGCCACCGACCGTCGAAGCAGTCAGTGGCCATTACGCCTAGTGGCGTCTTAGGGCAACAGCAGATAGGCTTTCTTTGCCATTGTTTCCCATCACGCCTATTGGCGTCTTTAGGGCAACGGCAAATCAATCCATCTGCTGTTGTTTCCGTAATCGAAGTGACTGGCAAACGGGTGATCAGCCCGTTGGTAACAGGGATATTGGTTTGCTGTTAAGGACTATCTTCATTGTACATGGACTACTTCATCAGTGCTCCGATCTCCTCTCTTAGATCACACAAGGAGGATCTCAGCTCAGTGCACAAACTTCGTAGCACTGGCTGATCCCACAAATGGAGATATTATAATGAATGAGACTAACGAAACACGTCATGTTGTGTTGGAAAACAGTGCAAAATTTCCATGGTAATAAGATACTTCTTGAGGGTACCAATAATGATACTTACAGAGGAGTACAAAGAAATGCCATGGCATCCCAGTCTTTGATGTATTTCATCTGACCTCGAAGCAGCAACCTTTTTGTTATCGCTCTCTCCTCGCCAAATCTACAGCCTTTAAAACAAAATGATAATATTCAACAGTTGTATTAATTTTAATCATACTGTTATATACTGGAATATGGCAACCAATCATCTAATGCAGTGTTTGACAACCCAGGAGCTTAGGGGATCAACTTCAGAACCACTGAGCCCTCTAAAGATCTAGCATGATAGTATTTAGAATAAGTGCAGCCTTATTGTAACTTTAATCTCGGACGAATGATCTGCATTTCTACTATTGGAGAATACTCAGACCATCAGGTCTTTTATGTTTGGAATTGCACTCTAATAAAACTATCAGACCTTTGTCTATGTTGAATAGAGTGCCTCGCCAAAACTAGCAAAATTTTTTTTTTTTTTAAATGCTTCCTGCAATTTCATTGACAGAGCAGCGGAAAATTCAAACTAAATGATATTTCAATGAATTTTAACTTCACTTTAAACAAAAGATCACTGTCTTATGGAGTTCATAAAGTAAATTTTAGTAAAATTAGCTTCCAGATTTTTCACTAGGTACCTTTAAACATGGGGACACAGTACTTTAAGTGCCGGAAGAAAAGGGTTAGTCCACAATTTACTTAGATGAAAAATTCTTCCCCCGCCACCTAGAGATCTACCAAATGATCCCCTGGATCAAGATCGATCATATTGCCAACCTCTGATCTAACACTCTAGTACTAGACAATAAGACAGCTTTTTCTTTGGAAAAATGGAGTGAGCTATTGTACTAGCACAGATACGCAAAGACCCTCTCTCTACTTCTACTCCTCTCTTTGTCTTTGATTCATCAACTTTATACTGCTCTAATACACTTCTTCTACCCATCTGTGAATGGATACTTGACTTTGCTCTTGAGTTAGGGAAGGAAAAGGCAGCGAGGAAGGGAATTGGTCACCCCACCTCTCGATGTTGGGCCTAGTATAGTCTCTAATACTTCACTCCCTGATGGCAGTATCTGATATGTGACTACCTTTGCCTTTTTAATATGCTTCTGATCGTCGAGCGGTAGAGTAGTTGCTTCTCGAGGTAAAGTTAAAGGGTCGAAACCAGAAAGCACCAGGCTTTAATATACCCAGCTGTAAATGGGTACCTTACTCTGCTAATTAGTTAGGGAAAGAAAGGTAGCAAGAAACTTCTTAAAGCTGAGACCTCAGTGAATTTTCAAACACTTCCCTATAATGGTATCTGCTATAGGGTTTCCTTTACCTTATAAGAAGCATAAAGGTAGCCTACTGCTGATACTGCCATGGAGAAGTGAATTGTTAGAGACTTCAGTTGTACCAGTTCCCTTCCCTGCTGTCTTTGCCTTCCCTAACTGAAGAGCAGAATCTAGTACTCATGTTCCCTTCCTCACTGCTTTCCAGAGCAGGAAGCATTTTTACAACTTGGTAGAGTGGAGAGTGATGTGACCTAGTTTTGAACCAGGTCACTTTGCTTTCAGAAGCAAGCACTATAGCCACTTTAATCTTCCGTATAGAGTTCTCTATTACCAGAATGCTGGTGATAACAGAACCATGCATCAACTATATAAAGATATATAGAATAGAAAGACCAACGGGCTGATCACCCGTTTGCCAGTCACTTCGATTACGGAAACAACAGCAGATGGATTGATTTGCCGTTGCCCTAAAGACGCCACTAGGCGTGATGGGAAACAATGGCAAAGAAAACCTATCTGCTGTTGCCCTAAGACGCCACTAGGCGTAATGGCCACTGACTGCTTTGACGGTCTGTGGCTAAGGATGGAAGAAGAAGAAGAATAGAAAGGCCTTCTGTCTTCATTAAAATGCGGCCCTGTTAGTCACCATAACAAACCTTCAAGCAAAAAGTGTCAATTTCCGTATCAGTTGAAGGAAGATTGATAGATTATATCAACAAAATCTTGATATAAAGAAATATGGTCTGACACTAGCCAAAGAAGAATGTCTGGCACAAACAATGGAACTACATGTCTTTATGAGGTTTCATGACACAGGTGGAAGGACAATCTAGAACCTCCTTTTTTTTAAACAGAAAATAATAAGGTAAATTTTACATGGCACCTTTGAAAGCGATACTGCTGGCATCTCTATGGTTGCTTACACCCTCTTTCCTCCACTCGACTTCAAATATCACTTTCTGAAGGCACATTGTCTGAAAGTCAGAATATTCTTTGTTTAGAGATTGGAAACAGGCTAGCCAGAATAACCAGCTAGATAATAAAACATATAACAGACAGAAAAATAACCAAATGACTGCCTCTATATCACAGTGGATCGTCCAGTGTGTCCCATAAGTCTGGCATCTTTGACACATTATTGACACATGTAACACCATTACTTTTAATATTATTCGCCATGTATTTACCGACTGGGTATCACGTTTGGACTTGTGCATCAGAAAAAAAGGTGAACAAGTTCTGTGAATGTGTGAGTAAGTACTGTGAATAAAAGCTATTGTGTTGCCTTTTTTTTTTTCTTTTTAAGTACCTTTCCTGTAAATGGTAGACTTATGGGACACCCTTTTATAACAAACAGTGTAACAAATAGAGTTTATAAAAAAAAGACAATGTAAATAGCTGAGGTAATTAACAAATTGTATATCAGACTGTTGTCAATATCAAATTCAGATCACATGACATGCCGTTTCCACATGACAGGTTGGCTGTAATGCAACGGTAAACAACACTAAGCAATCTAAAGATCTACCTAGATTAAATCATGTCTGTTTTCAATTTTTAGAGTATTTGAAGTGGTTCAAAATTGAAACTAAATAATATTTGACAGAATGTTAACTTCACTTCAAAGAAAGATCACATTCTATCTCATCAATCAATCAATATGATTTAGCTCCCCAAGGAGCAAATGATTTCGATAAACACAGTTCTTTCCATGAGAGCTTCTACAAGTCTTGCAGAAATTTTAAGAGGACGGCAAACCACAAGTCAGAAGAGTTCAGGACCATCCCTGATGTACGATAAGGTGATTTCCTGTCACCATATGTGTTCATACACCTCATGAACGATGTGATCAAAACATGTAAGGAGAGTACAAGAAAATATTAAGTGGGGTACTGGATGATGAGACAGGTTTGTATTTCAGAGCTGGCAGTTGCTGATGATGTTGCCATGTTTGCTAAATCAGAGGCACATCTTCAATCCAACCTACAAGTCTGGAAGGAAGAGCTGGAGAAGAGAGGGATGGTCATCAGCAGCTCCAAAAAAAATAAAAAACCATGGTGATATCAGAGGAAAGAAGGCATCAGATTAAGCTGGGAGAACACTTCATGGTGCGATTTTTGTCAGGGCAACTTATTATTAGTGCCAGGGTTTTGTCACACCATGTTGTACCTCAACTGAACGCAGGAAATATATGAAAGCGGTCGCGGTGAGATGAGTATCTAGGTATGATGCAGAGAGTTGGATGTGACATCAGAGCGTCAAGATGTGTGCTTAAAAATGGTTTGTGTATCAGCCATTATGTTGGAGTATGTATTCATGAAATATTTCTGGAAAAATGGTAAGCTATGTGCTTTAAATGAGAGGCATGAGAATATGCCACGATTATAGTTGAAGTCAGTACGGGACGGTGGTTCCCAATACAAAGAAGTGTGTTGAAAATATAATTGAACAGTGTTATAATGGGAGGACTCATTCCCCGAAGTTTATGGAGTGGAAGTTATGATGCATAAATATTAAACATACCGGGACGCTCAAATCCCCCGATGTTGTTGGAAAAAGATATAATGAATATTTGATATGCCGGGAGGCTCAATACCCCGATGTTAAATGGAATCAAAGAATGATATTATAAAAGTATCAACTAGGGAAAAGTTGAGTGACATTGTATACAAGCGAGCCAAGATAGTGGTAGACTGAAAGTTAGAGGGAGTATTCATGCCATACTCGTGATTGTGACGTTTTGTGAATTCGTACTTACTGCGTATTAAACTGTTTGCCAAATTGTCTAAGTCGAGAGGTTCGTTCAATCATTCAAGGTTCAGTTGACCAGTTGATAGCCTTATTCAGTAATTGAGAATTGACAGGAGGAGGTATCTAATAAGATTGACTTCCAGAATATTTGACAATGCAAACCAAATTAAAAAAATAAAAGAACTTCCACAGCTTTATTAAAACGAATGGATCCTAGACAACAAACGAGAGAATTCGGGCAATTTCTCTATCCCTTAACAGGCCTAAAATTCCAACCCCTGCAGACCCAAGTAGAACAGTCCCAACTAAGATGGTTTGGCCATGTCTGCAGAATGGGACAATATCAGCTGCCATGGCAAGTATGGGAGGCTAAGAGCCATAGATTGAGACCTCCAGGATGACCCAGAGTCCGCTGGGAGAACAACATTAGACAATCTCTGAAGGACCGAGGACTAGAACGGAACCAGGCCAGGAAGAAGACAGCTGATAGGATAGTATGGAGCTCTCTCTTCCAAACCTTCATGGTAGAAGAGGAACGAGTACGTAGGAGTAGTAGTAGTAGTCCTATCCATAACCAGCGTCTTCTTCTCATCTCTTGTTCCACTGGCACTTGTCTGGTTCTTCTCATCAGTTTCACATTGGTGGCCTTGTCATACCACTTCAATCCTTCTATTCTATGCAAGCATCCACTTATGGAAGTCTATAGCTATTTGGTTGTTGTTTTTGTTCTCCATGTTTCAGAACCATACAGTAGAACCGACTTGACATTTGAGTTGAAGATTCTTATTTTATGCATAACACTGGATGATGTTTGTCTTTATTTTCTTTTTGGCTGTTTTGAATGTTGATGTTATAATTCAGAGTCCCATTGATTCCCATTCTATAAGTGCTTTCTGTGCTTCCCTAGATAGCATTAGAGTCACCCCTTCACTGTAGTGGGCCCTTCTTCCTCATGTACTGAGGACAACACCATTTCTCATGTAGTTCTATCTCATCCAGTTCATAATTAAATGTTAAGTGTCCAAGCTATGAAAAACTTTTCATTGTTCCACGTATATATACATACAATTTATTATTATTTCTTCTTTCTCCTCCTCCTCCTGTTTTTCGTCTCCTCTCACATTATTTTTGGATGTTGTTGTTTCTTTTCCCTACTTAGTATTTACTTTCTACACCCTAAGTGGCAAACATTTTGTATTTTCATTGCATTATTCCTTTGCAACTAGCAGGCCATGCCCACTAGCAGGTAATGTCCACTAGCAGGCCATGCCAACTAGCAGGCAATGCCCACTAGCAGGCCATGCCCACTAGCAGGTCTTACGGGCTGTATCCATTTTTATTTATTTTCTATGTTTCTAACTTGGCTCTCACTTTCTTTCGTTTATCTGGCAATGGCCTTGTGGCTGCAACATAGGCAATTTTCTTTATCTTTTGTCCTAGTAAGACAAATTACCTTTTTTTCAATTCACCCATCCTTCACTTGTCCAGCACCTCTCCATTTATTCTTCTTAAAAGTTGGCTACTTAGGTTGTGGCCTGGAATTGGCAACATCATCTTGTACAATGCATTGCTACAAAAACCACCCCTGCTAGAGCATGTGCTTTGACAAAGTCTCCCCAAAGTAGGCTATCTTCCCTGGTGGATCCATGCTCCTTATGGAGCAAAACAGGTAAAAAGGTAAAGGATCCCGTAACACGCCATTGAGGCATATTGGGAATATGGTGTTAGGCCCATATTTTCTTGACCATCGGCACACTAGGGGTGATGTGGTCAGCATCAATCTGGCCGCCTTAACCTTCCCAGAGTTACTCTGGTACCCAATTCATTAGGCTGGTCGACCCACGGAGCTGTTTGCGGTCTAAAAAATCCCACCTCAACTGGGGATCGAACCATGGACCACCGAGCTAGGAAACCAGTGCACTAACCACTGTGCTACCATGGCTCCTAAAAAGGAGATGATGATGATTAATGAACAGAAAACTAAATAAGGGAAAAAACATCTCATAGTTGAGCCAATACAGCAAGGCATCTATTTTTCTTAGTAAGGAAGGGGGGAAAAAAATCAGTAAGACCAACATGAATCATTCCTTAAACTATACTAACAACACACATTAGTCCACGTAAAGTCCACCAGGGGGCGCCGTAGACAAAACATGTCCTTGACATTTGACCCCAGCAACTCTTGTGATCGTAAATGATTGGCTAGATTTCCTCCACACCCTATAATCTTCATCTGGGAGTTGAAGACCAGACAGAAAGGAAATAACTGAAATATAACGAAATAATAGGGAGTTGACAATGGTAAAGAACAACTACATCTCACATTCTATCCCAACTGTGCAAGTACATTATTTCATCACCATTATCATAATCATCATTGTCATAATCATTACCACCACCATCATTATCATCATCGTTATCACCACCACCACCATCATTATCATCATCATCATCATTATCATCACCACCACCATCATTTTCCTTCAGCTTCCTAAGAAACATATGATTTCAACAAATTCACAAGAAGACTTCCTGTCTGGTGCCATCATTTCAGTATCTTTCCTTGACATTTATATTCCTTTCATGTTTGTCTCCAATAAATTCTCCTTGTGTTTTGGGCCCTTTCTCTATTTCTCTTACCCTTGGGATTCAAGAACAAGGATACCTTGTAATGCTATCAACATATTGCCTCTACAGGTGTCGATTATAATGCCAGCATCTTCATCTCATCTCTTATTCTACATACACTAATGTTGTTCTTGTCATCAGTTTCAATCCTTCTACTTTAGGCAAGCACCCACTTATGAAAGTCTGTGACGTCTTGGTTGATGTTATTACTGTTCTCGTTTCAGAACCATACAAAAGAACTGTCTCGACATTTGAGTTGAAGATTCTCATTTCAGTGTTGGACCTGATGTCTTTTGATTTCCATACACAGTATTTCCCAGTGAAATGGAAGTTCCTCTTGCTTTCATGTTTCTTATTTTGATATCACTGCTTGTTCTTCTAACTTTGTTTGCTACCAAGCTATATGTAAAAGTTCACATCTTGTAGCAATGTTTCTCTAAGTGGAACCTTGCTATTATTTATTGCATCTTTTTTCTATGATCTTAGTCTTTTCCCTGGGTATTTTATCCAACTGATATAATCTCACACCAAGTATTTTCATTTTGTCTTTCATCTGATTGCAGTTATGAGACAGAAGGAGCCAGGACATCGGCAAAATTTAGATCATCAAGCCTTTTTATCAGAGTCCACTGAATTCCAGTTCTGTTGGCTTACGTCGATGCTCTCATAACCCAGTATATAGCCAGTAAGAAGATAAATGGTGACAATAGGCATTCCTGCTGCAACTCAGTTAATATCTCAAATGACTTGTAAGCTGTTTTTCGTGAAGAATTCTGCTCTTCTTGTCATGTTTTCAGTATTAGGTTAATGATGTTTTGGGGGACTTCAAAACAGCTCTTCAGTATCCAAATCGATTCTCCATTCAAACTGACAAATGCCTTTTCATAGTCCATGCATCAAATGTAAAATCAGCCAATCAGTCAATACCCTTTAGCTCCCCAAGGAGCATATGTCTTCAACAACTACATACCAAGTCCTGCTGTCACAAGCATTAGCTCAAGTTGTTTCCATGTCTTCCTCATCATTTTCACTTCTGTCTCCAGCTCCAGCTCCATGTGTTTTTTAGTCTATCTCTGTCTCTCTTTCCCTTAAACAATGAAGAACCATGAAAATGATCTATTTGAACAACAAAAGAGAGAACTACAGTTGTGTATAAATAGAGGTAAGTGGGAATCAAGAGAATAAAAAAAGAAAAAGAAAATTAGAGATAGCATATAAATAAGATACTCCTTTTGTCTATCACATGCGTTGCCTATCAATGATCCAGATATTGGAACCTTTGTCTACTGATAAACCTCTACACCTCACGGTAGAAGGGGAATGACTAAGTAAGTCTACTGATAAAATAACTTTTATCTATGACTTGATGGAGGAAGATAAACTTTGTCACATTAATAACTATTGTGATCAAAATCACACTGTTAATATTTTTTCCTTTGCTCTACAGTAGACTGTGTAGTCAGCTTTTAAAATGTCATTACAGAACACTGTCAACTGACCTTGAAAAAAGTATCACTTTTCACATCCGCATAGTTGGCCAAATGGATGCCCCTGCTTTCTTTCTCACAAGGTGGTGTGAAACCTCTGTTATCGAAGTTAAGTCGAAAAGTCACGTGGCATCCTTTTTCTGTTACTATTTCCTCTAGTACGTTTATTTCCACGTCAACCTATTATGTTGAAAATGTTGGTTTAAAAAATAACAATTAAAAATATGGTAGCCAAGAATTGTAATTATTATTTTCCCTTCAAACGTCATCTCCTCCTCTAATACCTCAAAGTATCTCAGGAATCAGTTTTCACAATCCCAATCTGCTAGAACAATCAATATAATCATTTCTAAAAGAAGGCTTGGATGTTGGAAATATTAGGATATATAGTGTAGTAAATGCAAGCTAATAGTAAAATCTGATTTCCGATATCTAAATATAGTATCTTCTACCCCTCCACCCAGTCCAAATATAGAAAATCAAAACTGTAAAATTGTGCGAATGTATGTGTGTGTGTGCCACCCCCTTAAAAAAACGATTAATAAAAAAAACAAAAAAAAACAATACAAATGACTACAACAAAAAAAAAAAAAAAAAGGAAAGCCATAAGTGCCCTGTTCTTACTTACTTACTTAGTCGTTCCCCTTCTACCGTGAGGTGTAGAGGTTTGGAAGAGCGAGCGCCAGACTATCCTATCGGCTGTCTTCCTCCTGGCCTGGTTCCATTCTAGTCCTCGGTCCTTCAAAGATTGTCTAATGTTGTCCTCCCAGCGGACTATGGGTCATCCTGGGGGTCTGGATCCCTGGCTCTTTGTTTCCCATGCTTGTCGTGGTAGCCGATCTTCTCCCATTCTGCAGACATAGCCAAACCATCTTAGTTGGGACTGTTCTACTTCGGTTCTACCTGTTGTTAACAAGGTGAAGAGGGGTGAGAAAGCCCGGGAGTGTCTGGATGACACCCAATCCACCAATTATCTGCCATTAACCACACGAGCACCCCATCAGACTACCCTTTATCCTCACATTATCATTGATTCTTATATATTAATTTTAGCTCTTGGTATATACAGTTTTACTATATTGTGCAATTCTCTAAATCTATTCTCAACACCTGTTTCACAGTTAAGGATGAATTGCATGCCTGTAAATAATCTAATACTGGTTTTCTCTGTTGTTCATAAGGAGCCGCGGTAGCGCAGTGGTTAGTGCACTGGTGTCCAAGCTTGATGGTCCATGGTTCGATCCCCAGTTGAGGTGGGATTTGTTAGACCGCAAACGGCTCTGGTGTTGACCCAGCCTCATGAATTGAGTACCAGAGTAACTCTGGGAAGGTTAAGGTGGCCGGCGTGATGCTGACCACATCATCCCTAGTGTACCGATGGTCAAGAAAATATGAGCCTAACACCGTATTCCCAATATGCCTCAATGGGCGTGTAACGGGATCTTTTACCTTTTTTTTTAACCCTATTGTTCATACTTCCTACATTTTATTAGGAAATGCTCTATATTATTTGTTTCTAAACACTCTGCACAGTAAGGTTCTTCTATTCTAAAATAGCCCATTCCTAGTTGCAGTCTAAGAAGTTTCTTATTGCTAGGAATTTTAGTTCTCTAGATACCTGACACGTTCTTGTTGGAGTCTAACAATTTATAAGCATGTCTGCCGTTATGGCTTCCATCCCACTCTAGTGTACATTCATTAGTTATTATTCTTTTAATTAAGTGTTTGATCTCTGTTTTACTCATCCCCACATTTATTTGGTTTCTATTAGGTCTACTTTTCTTAGCTTCTTTATCCGCCTTTTCATTTCCTTTTATGCCAACATGTGAAGGTATCCAAGCTATTAGAATGGAACATCCTCTGGAGTATAGGTAAGTATTTGTCAGTAATATCTCTTCTGCTATATCTGGTCTACTGCATTCTCGTAAGTTTCTTATAGCTTGAATAGCTGAAAGTGAGTCTGTTAATATTGTCAATTTATGAGGAGGGTTGTTCAAGAAGATTTCTAGAGCTTTCAGAATTGCAACCATGTCTGCTGTGAAAATAGATGTATGATCTGTTATACTATATCCTCTCACCATTTGCCACATGGGAACATAAATTATTATTCCTAATTTGTTATCTTCTCATTTTGACCCATCTGTGTACATTGTAATACTGTCCTTTGATATTTGTTGAATGTATTTCCTGGTTTTGGTTTTGATTACCAGGTGGTAGTCTGTATCTGGTTGCTTGAGCTCCCAGGGTGGTACCACTAGTTTGTATATACTACTGTTATTAATTGATGCATTTAGAGCATCAAAGTGTACTAGTTCCTCCATGAATTTCCAACCTATTGGGCATCTAAGAGTATTCATGAACCTGTTCTGAGTTGTTAATTGATATCATGCAAATGCTACAAAACTTTGATGAGTCTTGTTCAACATAATCTTGGTCACGTAATTTTGTCTTAGTTCCCTGCTCCAAAGTTCCAAAGGAAGGACTCCTAAGGCAACCTCTAGAGCACCCCTTGATGTTGATCTGTTTGCACCTGCAATTGTACATATAGCTTGGTGCTGAATTCTATCTAATTTAATCTTGTGACTATGTGCTGCAGTCATATACTATGCTTCCATAATAAATTTTGCTGCTAATGAAAGTTATAAAACATGATCTATGTCTTAGTGTCTGTGCCCCATCCATGACCTTTCAAATATCTTAGCATGTTAGTTAGTCCTCTGCAAGACTCTACCAGTCTATCTACGTGTTTGTTCCAGTTCAGTTGTTGGTCTAGTGTCATTCCTAAGCATTGCGTGGTTTGGACTGTACTAATCTGTTGCCCATGTAAGTTTATGTAAATTATTACCATTTATTCATATATTTAGACATTTATTTATTTGTTTTTGAAGATTTTTGTTATATTTTTCCCAGATCTCGATATAAGAACATCATCTGCAAACTGTGTCAAATTATTTTACACTGGAAGTAAGAAACAGAATTCTTCAGTGTTATATAGAACCAATCCTGACTTATGGGAGTGAGTCATGGACAATTAGTAAACAAGTAGGGAGGGCACTAGAGGTCCCAGAGATGTGGTTTTACAGAAGAATGTTAAAAATACCATTGACAGCCAGAAAGAGTAATGAGGATGTCCTGAAAGAGGCCAATGTGTAAAGGAAACTTATTTCACAAGTTGGAAAGAAACAATACACTACTTTTGGGCATGTTATGAGAAGAGGAAAGATGGAATATATTGTAACAACAGGTAAGTCTGAAGGAAAAAGATATAGGGAAGACAAAAAGCGCAAATACTGGACAGTTTGACATCGTGACATGAAAAGAAGTTAACAGCAGAATTGATAAATTGTACTGGAGACAGGAAGTGATGAAGAGACATAATCTCCTGCACCACTAGGCATGGTACTTGAAGAAGACGAAGAAGAAGACAATGATGCCACTGCATGTCTAATGATCCATGCTTCCACTGTTCAATTTGTAGGAGTATTTGAATTTCATTTACTATATATATATATATTTTTAAATTTGTTTGTTGATGCTAGATTCTTCCAGTTTTTCTATTATATTGCTTAAGTGGGTTTGTAGTTTATATTGGAATTTTCTGTAGGAATGTTTTCACTATATTGGTTATGGAATCAATAAAATGTTGGTAATCTTCAATGGAGTTTTCCATATTTTCCTTCCACTTGCCTGCTTGTGTCTGTTTTTCTTCTTCTTGTTTATTTCTACTGCTTATGATTTGTTTTTCTGTCTCAATCCTCTTTAGTAAATCCTCATTTTCTTCTTTCAGTTCTGCTAATCTAGCAGCATCCTTAGCAACATGTTGTTGAATATTTTTTATGGTCATCAAGATTTCTTCTGCCTGCCTTACTAAATCTTCTGGTACTTCTTTTTCAGGTATTTCTCTTTATTTTGATAGGTTCCTTTCTGTTATCATTATTTCTTTGTTTTTCTGAGTTATTTCAATATTCTTCTTCTTCTTCCGTTCGTCCTTAGTACGCAAACGACCGGACCAAAGCAAGAATAGTTCAGTGGGGCCTTTTACGCACGACGCATTTTGTGCGTGGGTGATTAATGTTTTCCCCCTACGTGCCTATGGTAATTTACCATGTAAAAAATTTATGTACTCCAGTGGCGTCTTAAGGGCAACAGCGAATAGATTTTCTTTGCCGTTGTTCCCATCACGCCTAATGGCGTCTTTAGGGCAACGACAAATCAATCCATTTGTCGTTGTTTCCGTAATCAAAGTGACTGGCAAACGGGTGATCAGCCCGTTGGGTATTTCAATATTGTTAGTATTTATTATGAATTGTTTTTTTTTTTTTTTTTTTGGGACCGATTTGGAGATGCTAAGTTAGGAGGTTTTATTTGTTGGATGACTACTTTAAATGGTGTGTTGGTGTTGATGGATTTTATCAGTGCCAGTTTGATCTGTTGGTCAATATGTTTTATTGACCACAAAACTAGTATAACTGAGCACATGTTATGGCAAAAATAATTCATTCATTATCCTTCAGTTGTTACGGTCATGATTTGGCTTTTCTTGGGGTAAAAAAAAAAAGAAAAAAAATGTAAACTACATAAACTAATAGTAAAAAAAGTTTATCATTTAATGTTGGTTAAAGTAAAGGAAACATGGAAAACAATACAATGACTACCAGAAAGATATACATTTTTATAAATGGAAGCTTGCGGAGAATTGAAGGATTGAAGTGGTATAACAAGATGACCAGTATGGAACTGATGATAAGAGTGAGACAAATATTAGTGGAACAAGGAGTGAGAAGAAGATAATGGAGTTGGACAGGGAGACACTTTGAGAAAACCTGTTAATAGTATCACAAGGCAGTCCTTATTCTAGCAACAAATTTTCATCTAGTATACATGATGTGCCATTAAGAAAATCTTAAATCAATCAATACCCTTTAGCTCCCCAAGGAGCATAGGCCTTCAACAAACACATGCCAAGTCTTCCTGTCCTGTGCCATCCGCTCAAGTTCTTTCCATGTTTTCCTCATCATTTTCACCTCTGTTTTCAGTTCTCTTCTCTATGTGTTTTTTGGTCTACCTCTGCCTCTCTTTCCCTGTGGATTCCAGAACAAGGACTGCCTTGTAATGCTATCAACAGGTTTCCTCAATGTGTGTCCTATCCATCGCCAGCGCCTTCTTCTCAACTCTTGTTCCACTGGCACTTAAAAAAAAAATCTAAAATACTAGTGTTTATATTTTATTTTGTGTAAACATTAAAAAATGTCTCAAAATACCCACGTTAAAAAACATCTTGGCGCACTGCATCAGCTGACCGATGACGTAATAAGTAAATCCAGTTCGCATAGAACGATAGATGAGAATACAGCCATTTTTGTCTTCAGCTTGCACAATAAAGGACGGGCTCTGTAAACATGATACATACATTTCATTGAAGTGAAATAATGCTGCATTGAAGAGCTCTGAAACTATGAAATTGGGAATTGTTGTGCAATTAAATCATTGCAGAATAAGGCTGGTCTTTGATTTACAAACTTCCGATTTGATGTAACGTAAGTAATCTATAGTCTATTTTATAATTGGGTTTGTGTCACTATTGTGTGTGTTTTTTATTATTTATTTTGATGAGGGTCATGTAACAGTTTGCACTTTAAAAAGCACCAAACTGATGTCTGTGAGCTAAATATTGAATGCTTTAAGATCAACAATTTAAATAAATAGATATGCATATTATTATTAATACAAACGAACAGTATTTCTTCCACACTGTAAGCCGATGTCCTCGTTACTTCATGTGATGTTTATTTTCTAGTTCTGTAATTTACATGTACAGGAGGTTAAAGCACAAAGGTATATATCACTACTGGTGGATCATAATGATCTTTTACATTTGGACACGCGCCCTAATATAACCGACTAGGTTGAACGGGACACGCCTCGCCAAAACCAGGTAAAATTTTATTTTTAAAAAATGAGCATTTGATTTTGTTAAAACATGGAAAACTAGAAAATCAAAGTTTATTTATTTTTATATAAATTTTAATACATGGACCTAATAAAACCAACAAACAAACAAAAAAGCGGGGGGGGGGGATTGGGGGAAAGGCAGCTTACATTTGCTGCTGCAAGAATTTGAATGCACAGACTGATAATAGACGGTCCATAAGTGAAAGATGAAGATAAACATTATACTTGTAGCTGAGGAAACTCAAGTTTTGTTTGTTTGTTTAACCAAAGACCAAGAAATAAATGAACAAGCAGAAGAACATCCCACACATGAAGAAAGTTATTGGCAAAGAGGTTGTAGCGTAAACACTCAGGGGAAAAAAATAACAAGGGAATATTTTAGTCTTGATTCTCCAGGGTAGAAGAGATATTGGGGGGGTGGGGGGGAGAACATATGGAAAGTGACAGGGCCATAAATAGGACTTAATAAAGGGGGGGGGGGGGTTAATCCCCCCAATTTTTTTTTAATGAACTAATTTGGTATCAGTACAGTATAATTCTCCCCCCATATCTACGGCCCTGGAAAGTGAGCTTGAGATAGACACGTGAAGGATAAAGACGCGAGAACAACTAGAACTGATGGCCTCAGACTTGATATCAACTGAATAAGGCCTATGCTTTATAAGGAGTCCAAAGGTAATGAAGAATGATGTCTGTAGAAGTTACTTGAGATTTATTATCTACAGTTCGCCTGTAAAAGACGCGAAAGCACACCCGTCAAAACAATGAAGGGAATATAATTAAAGCCACCGTCTTAACATTTCCGTATCCGCAGCACATTAAAAAAAACTGGGGACCTTGTTTGAAACTTATTTGGTTCATTCTGAACAAAGTTAGTTTAAACAGTTGTAGAGTTTTGAAAAAAAATTTTTTTTATCAACTTCTTTTTATGGAAATACCAGTAGCTAAATTTATTGAAATAGAAATTACATTTTTTATTTACCTCCTTTTCAATTAGACCACAATATACGTCACTGAATATATAATTATATGGCATTTTACTAATCCCTATTTCACTTTTCATTTTAAAGTATAATACGTAAACAACTATCCATTTTCAGATGAGATTTAACAAACATAATACAAATGATTGTTAACCTGTGGGTTAAGTTGTTTTAAAAATAATTGTCACGAAGTTAGCGATGTTTATTGCTCTGGCTTCGGTGTTGCCCTCGAACAGCATTACGTTGGGATGTTCTGGTATGATATAGGTTGCTAAACAATGATTCTAAAGATAGTAGAAATGGAAATTGTAAACTCTGACCTGCATTTTCGGATGAGAGAATCTTATCGTTTCATGAACGTTGTCGATCTCATTTAAAAAATCCCTGTAGTTTCTTCCAGCCAGCCTGAAATAGGTAGATAAATAGACAGAAAGAAAGATTGATCTATATACAGACAGACAGAGAGACAGAGAGAGAGAGACAGAAGGACAGACAGAGAGACAGACATAGAGACAGAGAGACAGACATAGATAGAGGCAGAGAGATAGACAGACAGACAGAGACAAGTAAGACAGACAGAGAGACAGACAGACAGAGAGGCAGACAGAGAGAGAGTGTACGTCTAGTTTGACAAGTGAATTCTCCCTGATATGATGGATGATTTAAAGGGACTTTTAGCTTTTCATAACATTAGAACCCCTGAACATTTGTTGTAACTTTTCGTTTGCCAGAACTCATTCCACCGGGACTCATTTAGCATGCGGCACGAGATCAAAGAGACAGACTGAGGGATTTCAGGGGAGACTATCGGCGTTATCAAAGACAGTAGTGGTCCCTGATACGAGACGCAGTTGCTTGCCGCTAATTTCGCGTCTAGGTGTCAATCGCAACCGAGCGAACGGGGGAAAGCCGAAACGGGCAGCAGCGAGCGGATACGAAGACCAGGGGGCGGCTTCTTCCCTTGATTTGGCGGTCAGATCCCCAAATCGTTCGTGAGATCAAATAAGCTGTCAAGTTTATCATGTCCCACTCAACTTACATTCCATTTTAGCTAAATAGACCATCAAGACTAGACACGTTATCATTCGCTGGCCAGAACTTGATAGTAGCACTAGCGATATTTGAAATCTTGCTAGATTATCCCATGGATTTTCATTTTATTTGCAGTGAATTCTATTTCTGTGCAAAGCGGTAATATATATATTGTGTAAAGTGATCAGTGGTCTAGTTCATTCATTATATTTCATTGGATTTTGTGTTAATTTAAACCTATTAAATTAAACCGTCTCAATAGTTCCAGTTGTAAATATAATGATCTATCTATTATATTATTTCAAAAGATAATAGATGCTTAAATTAACTTTTAAAGTCGCGAAGGAATTTATAATTAATAAATTTAGTTAAGTCCTATATTTATAGATGTGTGATTTAACCACTAGAACTCGCGCAGTGTTTATTAAATACATAATTAAATACTCGAGTGTATAATAGGCTTAACGGGAAATTTATCGCGCGCTTAGAAGATTATTTGTTTTAAAGTATGATTATGTTGTTATGGGTTTTCTATCTTTTTCTCTAGATTGATCACCTTTTGCAATCCCAGCAATAACGAAATCTTTCAGAGTTTCCATACTCGGTTCTTAAACTTCCAGACAGTTTGATGAGACATTTTTTTAAAGTAAATCTTGTGGTGGTCCGGTACGGCCTAGCTAACATAATTACATGAAAGAAAGCCTACCCAAGATCATTTGATTATTATCATCAAATTAAATCTGTAAGATAAACTGGAAGATGAACAGTGCCAGTAGCGATAGTTTATATACTGCTCTATTGTGAGAGATTACCGATTTACCTGACTGTGACCGAGCAGAGTTTTTCCTCACTGGATTAAAAAAACTTTCCCGGTCAGTGACTATCATCACGCAGTGAAGGATTATACCATCACCTCATTTTTCACCCCTATGTCGAACTGCGTCAGTGCCATCCCATAGACTCGTTTCTTTATAATAAAACACAAGAACTCTTAGAACTTCAAGTCCGGCGATAAGCGGGAATATTTGCTCTCAGTGAATCCTCGCATTATCTGGGGCGGGACATAGAAGGACTAGACAGTTGTCATACGTCAAGAGTTAATTATTGTGTTTATCATTCTAAGGGATTGTCTGATGCTGCAACTCGGTAAGTGTGTGGTGTATATGAGTGTGGATCCGCACAGTGTGTATGAATGACAGGAGATTTAATTTTTTTTGCAACAAACCATTTGTTAACTTGCCTACCGGGTAATACGTTTTCTGTATACCCGGCATTGTTCCTTTAGTGGGATAATTTGTTAACTCTGTTTCATCCCCCCCCCCCCCCTTTTTTTTTTCTTTGCTTAGTAAAGGGAAGACACCAGTTGGGATAACAGTATTTTTTGTCTACCACCATAACTAATTTGGTAACACCTCTTTTCAGAGTAATTAACTTCACTGTTAGGTTAACGTACCCGTGTTCCTGATATTATCTATCTCTGGACTGGGTTTATCTTTGTCTAATAAGCGGGAAGGGCTTAGTCGATACCAATCTTCTTCACCCCTCCCAAATTTGTTATTTGCATTTGTGTACTTATGATAATTTATGTAATACCTGATATTTGTTAGTGATTGATGTTTTAAAGTGAATAAAATCACATAAACTCATTTAGTTCTGTGTTGGATACCCAAAGCCCAACTTTTCCCCTATTCGTTTAATATAGTTGGTATCTACATCGTCTGTGTGTGTGAAAAACACCAAATCGGTGTGCGCGCAGATGCGAGTCTGGAAAACTGGCAAATAATTGTTTGACCAGGAGAGCGGAAGAGAAGATTGAGAGAAGCGATTTGTCGTAAATAAGTCTGTCTTTACTCTCCTCCAGCACGCTGTGAAGCAACTATTTAATATCTACATTTTCTATCACTGAGCTTTCCATCATCATTTTCCACTCTAAACCGGACCACTATTTCTACGACTCTTTTCTCTCAAAATAAATTTACGACAATATTTGGCTGGCTCGCCGGGATTATTTTGAGATACATTTGATGCACACATATTTGTGGGCTGGTTCTGGGATCTTGAGCTACATTTGAGGCAATCGCATAGCCGGGTTAAAGATATTTTGAGTCTGATTTAGTCTGGGTCTAACTAGGTAGAGTGTGAATGATTTGTCTTGTGAATTAGGGAAATAAATAAATAATTACACCCCTAGACAAACGTTCTTTAAGTATTTGGGTTGTCCACACAGCATATTTACAGGTTGTTTTCTCTCCACAGCAGTAGAAAGTACAGATAAACAAAAATATTTGCTATTTTAATTATCCTCTGGCGGAGATAATTCAATTTCTTTCTTTATAAGAGTTGCTGGGATTGCGTGATTGTTTTACAGTCACTAAGGTTTTTGAAGTTAAAAAGAGTTGAGCTTAGCTAAAGACGGATTGTTCTGATTTTTAAAAATTAAGTTAACAACGTCTCATCTCAATAATTGACTTTAGGGACGGAGTTTGTTGTCAGAGATTTAAAATTTAGAAAAAAAAAAAAATTTTTTTTCCCTTTTAATTTGTTTTAATTTAAATTTTTCTCTACTGTTAGTAAAAGTAGATTCTTTTCCAGTGTAACTTACCATTTAGTGGCATAGTCGCTTGCGTTTAGAGCCTTAATTGCCAGATAATAGCAGCGATAAGTTTGCACAGTACAGGTAGGAGGTAACTCAAGTAAATTTTTTTTTTACTTTGGTTTTTTTTTTCGTAGCGGCTTTGAGTTTTCCCCTTCTTGTTCCATCTTACTATTCTCTAGTCTTAGAAGCATCCAGTTCTTTGACAATGGCAGAGAGAATTAGGATAAGATCCCTTTTGAGGCAAGAGGCCAAGGACTCAGGACTAGACACAGAAGCTGCGAATCTGTTTATCAACCAGGAACTTCAAAGGTATGACGCGGAGGAAGAGAGGGCAGAAGCTAGGAAGAAAGAAGCGGACGATCGTCAATTGGAGCAGAAGAAAATTGAGGCAGAGATGGACGCCCGCAGGGAAAGAGAGAAGGAGAGACAACGCGAAGAGAGAGACAAGGAAAGACAGCATGAATTAGCGCTCAAGGCTTTAGAGAGTCGGAGTGCCTCTACTTCAAATAATGGAGAGCCGTCTTCGCCCCAGTCTCAAACAATGGATCTCTCCAGCACTCAGTCTGCCCAATTAACTGCTATGTCGTTTTCTTTAGAATCTTTTCCTAGCCCTAACGAAAAAATTGACAGCTACCTAGAAAAATTCGAGAGACTCGCGAATCTTTATGGGTTAGAGAGTACCCGCTGGGCGCTCAAACTTTCAACGTCACTGAAAGGCAATGCTTATGACGTGTACACAAAGCTGGGACCGAATCAACATGATTATGACCTGTTGAAGAAGGCCTTACTACAGCAGTTTGAGATGACTGCCCGAAAGTTTCTGCAGTTGTTCAGAAACAGCCGAAAAGAGAGCACGGAAACATTTCCCCAGTTCTCTTCACGTCTCACGGGTTATCTGACAAAGTGCATTGAATTATCTGACCTACCTCTTTCATATGAGGGACTCCTCGAACTTGTTCTTGTGGAGCAGATAAAATCCACTTTGTCGAATGAAACTCGTAGATTTTTGGCTGAACAGGGGGCAGTCAGGCTTGAAGACATACTCAATAAAGCCGAACGCTATAGCAATGCAATGGCCGAACTTCCCAGCACTAAACGTAAACCCACCGATGAGCCATCTCGAAAACAGAATCTAGAGCAGGCATCCTATTCTTCCACTTCCTCTCAACATTATAACCAACGAGATAACAATACCCAGAAACCTCCCCAGGAAAAATCGAAATTCTACAAAACCCGATACCCCCCCAACAACAATTCTGATCAACCCAACAAGCCTACGTGGCAGCGCGGCCACCAAGGTCAAGGAAAAGGGAAGACCCCTACACCAGGAACGTCTGATCAGGGCAAACAAACCGGTGCAAACCGCATTGGATGTTTGCATACAGCCTCGAAAGGTAGAGTCAACGTCAGTGATTCTCAACCTGAGGGGGACCGACCCTCAACTCGAGGAACTGTAATTTTGAATGGTACCTCAACTACTTGTCTCTTTGACACTGGATTAAGTTTTAGTTGTATTGTTGCTAGACACCTAGTCAAACCAGGTCAGGAGACAGAGGAAACCGTCAAACTTAGTGGAGTTTTCAGGAGTGACGCACCCAGGACGCTTCCTATCGCACTGGTAGAAATACACTCTGACTTTGTCAGAGGAGTTATTAAAGCGGCCATAATGGATGATCCGATCTACCCAGTTATCCTGGGATGTAGATATGTGTTCATTGGGAGACCTAAGGAGCCGATTGTGGCAGCGGTAACCACAAGAGGGCAAGCCAAGAAGGAGAGGGAGCCTGCGCCAAACTTGTTGCCAAATGAACTGAAGGAGGCGCAACAAAAGGACCCTACTCTGGCGCCCTGCTTAAAAAAACTGCCCATGGCTAAGGACCCCAGACACAACGGAGACATCTTTTCTAAGGATGGTGTATTGTATCGTAGAACGGGCAACCCGGACACGGGGAATAACCAGCTCCTAGTACCGACGCAGTACAGAAACCAGATCTTAGAAATGGGGCACTCTCTTCCCTTTAGCGGACATATGGGACAAAACGCCACTATTCAGCGAATAAAAAACCACTATTGGTGGCCAGGAATGAACTCTGACATTGTCAGGTATGTGAAATCCTGCGCCCAGTGCCAACGGGTAGCACCCAAGCACTTGACACCCCCAGTACCTATGGGGCAAATGCCAATAGTAGGGACTCCATTTGAACGGGTTGCTGTCGACATTATTGGTCCTCTGGAAAAGACCAAAAGAAGGAACAGGTTCATCCTGACCTTAGTTGACACTTGCACTATGTGGGCCGAAGCCGTACCGCTACCATGCACTAATTCCAAGCATGTCGCAGAAGCCCTTGTGCAAAATTTTTACACGGTTGGGATTCCCTCAACAAGTTTTGACGGACAATGGATCCCAATTCCGTAGCCTGTTAATGGAGGAGATCTTTAAGATCTTGAGGGCCAAACATATCCACACAAGTCCCTACCATCCGGCCGGAAATGGGCTCGTGGAACGTTTTAACGGTACCCTCACCATGATGTTACGTAAGCTGGGTCAGGAGAAACCGGAAGACTGGGACCAATATATATCGGCTGCCTTATTCGCCTACCGAGAGGTACCCCAAGCGTCTACGGGTTTTGCGCCAGCTACACTTTTATTTGGCAGACCTATTAAGGGGCCACTAGAAGCCTTACTTCGGTCCCTGACAGACCAGAAGGCTGACGAGACAGTCGTCTCTGCAAGCAAGTATGTATCTGAGCTTAAGGAAAGGCTAAAGCTAGGATGGGATCTAGCTACTACCAACCTTAAGAAAGCCCGCGCTAAAATTACTAAAAGATACAACAAAGCTGCAAAAGAGAGAGAACTACAACCAGGGGAGAAAGTCCTATTGCTACTTCCAACCGGAAGCAATAAACTTCGCATCGGATGGCAAGGACCGTTTACCGTCCTTAAAAAGATCTCACGTACCAACTACAAGATCTCCATCAAAGGAAAGGAGAAGGTCTTCCACATAAATCTGCTAAAGAAATATTTGGAAAGACCGGTGCCATCCTCCGAGCATCTCCTGGCTGTCGCCATAGCAACGGAAGACGAGGAAGATGATGATGATGGTTGCATGGAGTATCCATTGCAACCCACAGAATCCTTTAAAGATGTCAAGTTCGGCGACAATCTCTCACCAGAACAACAAACAGAAACCAGGGCTCTACTAAAACAGTACAGTGCAGTCTTAACGGATGTACCTGGTCGAACAAATCTCATTGAATTTGATATGAAATTAACAAACGAGACCCCTGTTCAAACCAGAGTTTACCCCATCCCGTACGCTAAAGCTGATGCACTTCGCGGAGAAATAGACAAGCTGCGTCAGGCAGGAATTATCAGTGAGTCTACATCTCCTTACAGCTCGAGTGTAGTGCTGTTGCAGAAGCCCAATAAGGAAGTTCGGCTGTGCATTGATTACAGGTTGCTAAACGCGGTAACGGAATTCCAGCCCGAACCTCTCCAAACTGTTTCTGAGTTGTTCACCAAGCTCAGCAAAGCAAAGATCTTCTCCAAGATTGACCTCAGCAAAGGTTATTATCAAATACCAGTCAAGGAGGAAATTAAACCTTTGTTAGCTTTCAGCACTAGTGAAGGACATTACACATTTAACGTGATGCCGTTCGGTTTGCATAATGCACCAGGAGTGTTCACCAGGATGATGAGGAAGCTTCTACAACCTTTGCAAAGTCCCCATATCCATAATTTCATGGATGACATCTTAATTGCATCGGAAACCTATGAAGAACATATTGCTACGGTTGCTATGCTCCTCAGGAGACTACAGGAAACGGGTCTCACAGCCAGACCTAGCAAATGTCTCATCGGGTTTGAACAGTTAGACTTCCTGGGGCACACTATTTCTCACGGATGCAGTTGGCCTATTAAGAAGAACGTGGAGAAAATAATGGCAGCAAAAAGACCCCGAACGAAGAAAGACGTACGTTCCTTCATATCGCTATGTGCATACTATCAGAAGTACATCCAGAACTTCAACGGACTGACGGCACCTCTGACTGACCTCACAAAGAAAGGTTGTCCTGATAAGGTCATATGGGATCAAAAGTGCGAACACGCGTATAGCACTTTGAAAGGACAGTTGTCTGCATACCCCATTTTGAGGTTGCCTGACCTCAAGAAACCTTTTGTACTGAGAGTCGACGCGTCAGGTCAGGGCATCGGGTCAACACTGCTTCAAGCCGATGACAGTGACCTGAACATGCTATTTCCAGTTGCCTATGGCAGTCGGAAATTAAATAAAGCGGAACGGAACTACAGCGTAGTTGAAAGGGAATGTCTTGCTCTGATTGACGGTATCAGACGCCATCATGAGTTTCTTTATGGTACATCTTTCACGGTGCAAACAGACCACGCTCCGTTAGCATTTCTTGGTGCCAATAAAGAATTTAACGCAAGGATCATGCGTTGGGCGCTTCTTTTAAGCGTTTATTCTTTCAAAGTGGAATATATTCCGGGAAGACAGAATGTCGGGGCTGATTTCCTGAGTAGAAACTGGTCTACAGAGGAAGAAGAGCAAACTGAAGATCCCACTCATCCTAAAATCACCAATCAGGTCACCTCCATTGTCAAAAAATGAAACATGAAAAATGGTTTCATGTCTAAAAGTGGGGACGATTGTGACGTACGTCTAGTTTGACAAGTGAATTCTCCCTGATATGATGGATGATTTAAAGGGACTTTTAGCTTTTCATAACATTAGAACCCCTGAACATTTGTTGTAACTTTTCGTTTGCCAGAACTCATTCCACCGGGACTCATTTAGTATGCGGCACGAGATCAAAGAGACAGACTGAGGGATTTCAGGGGAGACTATCGGCGTTATCAAAGACAGTAGTGGTCCCTGATACGAGACGCAGTTGCTTGCCGCTAATTTCGCGTCTAGGTGTCAATCGCAACCGAGCGAACGGGGGAAAGCCGAAACGGGCAGCAGCGAGCGGATACGAAGACCAGGGGGCGGCTTCTTCCCTTGATTTGGCGGTCAGATCCCCAAATCGTTCGTGAGATCAAATAAGCTGTCAAGTTTATCATGTCCCACTCAACTTACATTCCATTTTAGCTAAATAGACCATCAAGACTAGACACGTTATCATTCGCTGGCCAGAACTTGATAGTAGCACTAGCGATATTTGAAATCTTGCTAGATTATCCCATGGATTTTCATTTTATTTGCAGTGAATTCTATTTCTGTGCAAAGCGGTAATATATATATTGTGTAAAGTGATCAGTGGTCTAGTTCATTCATTATATTTCATTGGATTTTGTGTTAATTTAAACCTATTAAATTAAACCGTCTCAATAGTTCCAGTTGTAAATATAATGATCTATCTATTATATTATTTCAAAAGATAATAGATGCTTAAATTAACTTTTAAAGTCGCGAAGGAATTTATAATTAATAAATTTAGTTAAGTCCTATATTTATAGATGTGTGATTTAACCACTAGAACTCGCGCAGTGTTTATTAAATACATAATTAAATACTCGAGTGTATAATAGGCTTAACGGGAAATTTATCGCGCGCTTAGAAGATTATTTGTTTTAAAGTATGATTATGTTGTTATGGGTTTTCTATCTTTTTCTCTAGATTGATCACCTTTTGCAATCCCAGCAATAACGAAATCTTTCAGAGTTTCCATACTCGGTTCTTAAACTTCCAGACAGTTTGATGAGACATTTTTTTAAAGTAAATCTTGTGGTGGTCCGGTACGGCCTAGCTAACATAATTACATGAAAGAAAGCCTACCCAAGATCATTTGATTATTATCATCAAATTAAATCTGTAAGATAAACTGGAAGATGAACAGTGCCAGTAGCGATAGTTTATATACTGCTCTATTGTGAGAGATTACCGATTTACCTGACTGTGACCGAGCAGAGTTTTTCCTCACTGGATTAAAAAAACTTTCCCGGTCAGTGACTATCATCACGCAGTGAAGGATTATACCATCACCTCATTTTTCACCCCTATGTCGAACTGCGTCAGTGCCATCCCATAGACTCGTTTCTTTATAATAAAACACAAGACTCTTAGAACTTCAAGTCCGGCGATAAGCGGGAATATTTGCTCTCAGTGAATCCTCGCATTATCTGGGGCGGGACATAGAAGGACTAGACAGTTGTCATACGTCAAGAGTTAATTATTGTGTTTATCATTCTAAGGGATTGTCTGATGCTGCAACTCGGTAAGTGTGTGGTGTATATGAGTGTGGATCCGCACAGTGTGTATGAATGACAGGAGATTTAATTTTTTTGCAACAAACCATTTGTTAACTTGCCTACCGGGTAATACGTTTTCTGTATACCCGGCATTGTTCCTTTAGTGGGATAATTTGTTAACTCTGTTTCATCCCCCCCCCCCCCCCTTTTTTTTTCTTTGCTTAGTAAAGGGAAGACACCAGTTGGGATAACAGTATTTTTTGTCTACCACCATAACTAATTTGGTAACACCTCTTTTCAGAGTAATTAACTTCACTGTTAGGTTAACGTACCCGTGTTCCTGATATTATCTATCTCTGGACTGGGTTTATCTTTGTCTAATAAGCGGGAAGGGCTTAGTCGATACCAATCTTCTTCACCCCTCCCAAATTTGTTATTTGCATTTGTGTACTTATGATAATTTATGTAATACCTGATATTTGTTAGTGATTGATGTTTTAAAGTGAATAAAATCACATAAACTCATTTAGTTCTGTGTTGGATATACCCAAAGCCCAACTTTTCCCCTATTCGTTTAATATAGTTTGTATCTACATCGTCTGTGTGTGTGAAAAACACCAAATCGGTGTGCGCGCAGATGCGAGTCTGGAAAACTGGCAAATAATTGTTTGACCAGGAGAGCGGAAGAGAAGATTGAGAGAAGCGATTTGTCGTAAATAAGTCTGTCTTTACTCTCCTCCAGCACGCTGTGAAGCAACTATTTAATATCTACACGGAAAAGAGAGAGGACGGAGAAGAGAGACAGACAGAGAGAGACAGACAGAGAGAGACAGACAGAGAGGTAGACATAGACAGACAGAGAGACAGACACAGAGAGACAGAGAGACACAACGATACACAGAGAGAGACAGACAGAGACAGACATAGAGACAGAGACAGAGAGACATACAGAGAGAGACAGAGAGGCAAAGAGAGACAGACAGTGACAGAGAGAGACAGAGAGAGAAACAGAGAGAGCCGGACAGACATAGACAGACAGAAAGAGAGAGACAGACACAGAAAGAGAGATAGACAGAGAGACAGACAGACAGAGACAGACCGACAAGGACAGACAGACACAGGCAAACAGACACAAAGAGACAGACAGAAAGACAGACACACACAGTCAGACACACACACAGACAGATACACAGACAGACACACAATCACACAGACAGACAGACACACACAGACAGACAGACACAGACAGACACACAGTCAGACACACACAGAGACAGACACACAGGCAGACACACACAGAGACACACAAAGAGACAGATACACAGACAGACACACAGACAGACACACACAGAGACAGACAGACACACACATAGACACACACAGACAGACACATACACAGACAGACACACACACAGACAGACAGACACACACAGACAAACACACACCCAGACAGACACACGCAGTCAGACACACACAGACAGACATACACACAGACAGACATACACACACATACACAGACAGACATACACAGACAGACACACACAGAGACAGAGATACAGACTGACAGACACACAGATACATACATAGATAGATACATAGATACTGTGGCAGCCGTGGTCGCTGTGTCAATATTCTTCTGTGTGGCCGCCTGCCTGCCCAGGTTCTTTGCCTCTTTGGTTAGCAATGGTATGCTGCATAATTATAACAGTCACACACACACAGCGAGCGATGACATAACGCCCTAGTAATTGAAATACTGTTTATTTACACTTGAGTGGACCGTTGCTGTCTGCTTTGACCTCCACAATCGTGGTCCATCATATAATTATATAATATGTAAGTTCTTCCTTAATATTTATTCCTTTCCTCACTCTCTCTCGTTCAGTATCAAATCTACACCTTATGACCTTTTAACCATCAGTGATCATTCAGGTGTTATAATCTCCACTTCTGTTCTTTCTTCCTAACTATTTCTTAGTCTATTGTTTATATAACATCTCAGTGTTCAGGTTATCTATTGGTGGAACCGGACCTCTCCGGGGTTGTTCATTTCCCTTTCATCACTGAAGAATAGGACTACTGTTTATATATGTATTAGATTTCACTCTACGTACCTTTTCCTTTTTCTGAATAGAAATCAAACTCACACCGTTCCTCCTTCTTAAACAAGAATTCTCACTATTCAATATGTTGGGTTAATCATCACCCAACTCGTCTCCCTGCCTGAGAAATATTCACCACAGTCTACTTGAGTACTGCCTTCAACATGGCTACTAGCGTATATGTGCGACCTGCACTCTAACTCACGCTTCTGGACTTTGCTGAAAAGCGTGGCTCACTGGATTTCTGTTCACCTCTTTTCTCATGCGCATTCTTATTCGCGCATCTCCTTATTCTACTTTATCTGAACCTTCCTATTTCTAATTGTCTTTATTCTTTCCCTTTGCCTGTCAGTCGTTCCCTTTATCTGCCACAATAGATAGATAGATAGATACATAGATAGACACATAGATAGATAGATACATAGAAAGACAGATGGATAGATAGATAGATAAGTAGGTAGCTTTGTAGTTAGGTAAGTATGTAGGTATGTTGGTAGGTAGGTAGGTAGGTGGATTGGTGGTTGGGTTGGTAAATAGGTAGGTAGGATAAAAAAATGGACGGGCAGTCAGATTTCAAGAGGTAAAAACGTCTAAGTCAACGTGTTGGATAACGCGTTCCTTAAAGACTTTTATATCAACGAACCTGAGTATTTTATCGTAGGAAAACTTGCAACAGAAGCTGACGAAACAGGTGCCAAAATAAAGCATGGTATCGTTGAGTTCTTGGTCACCCAAAACAACGCACGTCGCTTTGGCCAGATTCACCATCCATTCGTCTGGGTACGTCTGCAATAGAAAGAGGATTGAAAACTTTATAAAGCAGACGGCAGTTACTTCCTTTTGGTATAAAACTTATTATTACATTATCCCCAGTAATTTAACGTCGTCCACG
Source organism: Oreohelix idahoensis (assembly GCA_024509875.1). Lineage (NCBI taxonomy): Eukaryota > Metazoa > Mollusca > Gastropoda > Stylommatophora > Oreohelicidae > Oreohelix > Oreohelix idahoensis. The sequence continues at coordinate 739,472 of JAMPIV010000923.1, forward strand.
TGTTACTGGGGCCCGAAACGAGAGCAAAGAACAGTAACGTAGTAATCTATCAAACATATCGTAAAGGCAACTAAGTGAGGGTTGGGCATGCGGCAGACTACTTCTATCATTCAGAAACTTCAAGCCAATAAAACCTCAGCGAAGAAGACGCTGGCGATGAATAGGACACACATGGAGAAAATCTGTTGATAGCAGCCCTTGTTATGAAATACCCACAGTAGGAGACGTAGAGTGGGATCGAAAAACACACGGAGAAGAGAGATGGAGATATGAATATAGGGGAAAAGACAACATAGAACACAATGATCGCAGTGTACTTTCTTTTGACAGTTAATCTAGATCACAGGGTCTTCTATTATATTGGGTTAAGACTGTTGGAATTTGGCCTCAAACGTCAGGCTAGCAGAGATGGGCGTATGCGAGGATGCATCCGTCGTGTATACAACCAACAGCTTCAAGAGCAGTTAGCATTCACACTCTTCGACATTTACTGAGGGAGACTGTGCAATGATGTCGATTCTGTTCAACAATAACAATATTTGGACATGCGCCCTAATATAATCGACGGATTCTGTGTTTAGGTTGAACGGGGCGCGCCTCAGTTAAAATTCTATTTAAACAAAAAATAATTCTTTTGGCAAATTATGAGATGAAGGCAAGCTGAAATATACTGTGCCGCAGAAAATATTAAATTAAAGAGATGACACAAATAGAGCAGGTACTGGACTGTTTGACATAATGACATGGAAAGAGATTACTCTGCTAGAGTAAAGGACAGAACCGTCGCTGAACATAGCGGAGCTTACATGATAATAACCTCCAGCATGAGAAGGTAGAGGCAGTTACTGCTGCCTTAAGATGGCTGTCTGAGACAAAGACAAAGGCAGTTGTTGTATTAGACTCACAATCCATGCTTCGAAAGGTCCGAAATGGATGGCTCCGACATGAATGGAAAACCTCCACAGAAGCATCGAATCTTCAAGAACTGATATGGATCTACTGTCCTGGTCATGCAGGGGTACGCGGCAATGAAAGAGCTGACAGATTAGCTTCAAGAGCACCCATAGAAGGTGCACTGGACATGGATAAGAGAGAAATACTGAAGGCAATTCATGATCGCCTATTAGAGAATTCCACTGCAATCGATGAATTATCAAGGCTAAGACTGCTGGAATTTGGCATCAAACGTAAGACCAGCAGGGATGGACGTATGAGAGGACGCATCCGGCGTGTATACAACCAGTGCGCAACAGGAACAATTAGCATTCATACCCTTCGACATTTGCTGAGGGAGACTGAGCACCTATGGGTTTGCCCGGAGTGCAATGACGTCGATTCTGGTTAACCTTAACATTAACAGGGAAAGAAGTCAACAACAGAACTGATAAACAGTTCTGGTAGCAGTAGATTCTGGAGAGACATGATTACCTACGCCGTATGGCAGCGGTTTTCAACCTGTGCGCCGCGGCGTCCTGGGGCGCCATGGCTGACGGTCAGGAGCGCCGTGAGTGTGCGTGGATTTTTTTCGTATTTAGCTGTAAAGAAAACACAGAGCTGTGGGAAATTTCATTTTTGGTGTTTGTCAACCTACGTGACCCCGGAGAAATTTCACTTTTGATGTTGACCAGCCTTTGAAGTCCCGCTACCCCGACCCACCTATCAACTTTCCGCGCATTCTCCTCGCGCGACCATACTAGGAAGAGAAAAATCAAGGAAGGGGGAGAAATGGACTATTTCCCAGGTTTGCAGCAGTTCATTACAGACAATGAAATAGATCTTAGTGCAGATATTGTTTCTATAGGACACTTATCTCAACTCCATGTTCATTTGAAAAACACTTTCCTGAAAACTGTGACAGGTTTCAGTGGGTTCAAAATCCTTTCAGTAGTGATGCTCCTTCGGACTTCAGTACTGCAGAAGAGGAAGAACTGATAGAACTTTCATCATACTCTTCACTACAAGCGAAGTTTCCATCCATGGCATTGCCAAAATTTTGGTATTCTGTAAAACAGGAGTTTCCAAGCTTGAGCAAGAAAGCAGTGAAGATGTTAATTCCTTTTGCAACCTCCTATCTCTGCGAGGCTGTGTTTTCAGCAGTGGCTGTCATAAAAACCAAGTTCAGATCAAGACTTGATGTGGTGAAGGAAATGAGGGTAGCTGTATCTCAATTGGTGCCAAGATTTGACAAGCTGTGTAACAACAAGCAAGCTCAAGTTTCACACTGAGGTGACTGGTACTTTATTCATCATATTTTTTTTTTAGTTTTACTGTACAAGTTTTTTTGTTATGGAGATTGAATCATGAGTGCAGTATATCAGTGAATGCTTTTCAGACAAAAATAAATAAAAATGTTAGAAAGAAACTACTTTATCTGTGCTGTTTTCTTTTTGATAGTAAAGGTTTTCAAAGTTCACTTTGTCTATATTTTTTCTTGTACGTGTAATTTTTTTCACAGATTGTCCAATTGCATTTTTTTTTAAAATTACATTTAAAAATGACATTGTTTAAAAGCCTTTCCAAAGCTCTCCTGCTAAAAAAAAGTTAGGCTAAATGTCGAAACATCGCTAGAGTTTTTACCAGTTATCCCACAGGGGAGCCACAGAAAGAATGTAGTTGGTCAGGGGAGCCATGGACTCAAAAAGGTTGAAAACCGCTGCCGTATGGCATGGTACTTAAAGAAGAAGAAAAAATTCATCACTTTTAATTAGCAATCAGTATTTCCGGTTTATCAGTATCATTTACAACAGCGATATATGAATGCTGGGAAGTTTGATAGATCCCCTTTTGTAATATAATACTTCAAAGAATCCAATGTCCTCTAAATACCTTACATTTCATCTATAGAAGAAATTATATTCTCTTAAACCATTTGCTTCAAAGTTACCCAACATATTAGGAACATAGAAAGCACATATGGCCGTCATCAATACCATTTTCGGGAAAAAAAACTCTATGGAGATGCAAATAACCTGCAGCTGACTACTGATTTCTTTGAAAATATTCAAGTTGGCGTCTGAGATGTTACGAAGAAGAACCCTGTTAAAGAAGATGCAGTAAATAATAAACGAAAATGGATAAGTGGGAGGCACCCGCAAGAAAGAAAAAAGAAAGAAGAGGAATTAGAAAACTGAAAAGTACCGGAAGTGATATGTTAGCCACCTTTGTATATACCACAAAAATCGCTTAATTACCACAGCAAAAGTAGTAGTAGTAGTGGTAGTAGTAGTAGTAGTAGTAGTAGTCGTAGTAGTAGCAGCAGCAGCAGTAGTAGTGGTAGTAGTAGTGGTAGCAGCAGCAGCAGCACTAGTAGTAGTGGTAGTAGTAGCAGCAGCAGCAGCAGCAGTAGTAGTAGTAGTAGTAGTAGTAGTAGTAGTAGTAGTAGTAGCCCCCTTCAGTCATAACTGACTATGGGAATGCGTTCCCGAGGTGACAGCCCTTGGCTGCTTTCTTCCTGGTGTACCTTTTGGTATGTTCTTTTCTCTTCTTCTTCTTGTGAGAGCTTGTTTTCGCCCAAATCTGACAGGGCGCCGTAGGGATCGCCACATGGTGCGATCGGTAGCTCCATCCTCTTAGGTTGTTGGATTATGTCCAGTACCTTCATGTCTCACGTGCACACATCTCTGAACCTCAGCTGCAGTCGCCCGACTGCTCTTTTGTCATCTGCCAGCTGTCCATAGAAAATATCTTTGATGATGCGACGATCTTCCATGCGGTGGACATGGCGAAGCCAGCGTAGTCTGCGATGTGTAAGCAGTTTATAAATGCTTTAAGGCCGGCACGTGACAGCACCTCGACATTTGTCATATTTTTTCCAGAACCAGTGGTCCTAATTACGCCATATTCCGCCCTGGTCTCATGGGTAGTGAGATCGGATGCCTAGCCTTCTCGGATAAGGGCGAACAAACAGGAGGTCCCGTGTGCAAGTTGCGCACGTTAAAATTTCCACGGCAGTTGGAAATCGTAATGAGTAGGCTTATCAGGCCGCTGCCCTGGCAAAATTTAAAAATTAGGAAACCTACCCACCACAAAAATATTTATAGAATGTGTGATTCCAATACATTATAAACACAAATTGGGATTCTCGCCGGTGCTACGGAGTTCGTGCTCTGCGCTGAGATCCTCCTTGTGTGATCTAAGGGAGGAGATCAGAGCACTGGTGGCGTTGTCCGTGTGCAATGAACATAGTCATTAAAAGCCAAAAACTAAACCAAACCAGTGGACTGAAATTCGACTACGTAAAATATTCTTTTTTTAAAGTGAAAAAAAAGCCAGTGGTCTGAAATTCGACTAATTCAATCAAAAGCTGTTTTATCGCAACATGGTATGTTAATGTAAGGATACCTTTTAAAATCTTGCATTGGTACGTATTAAAAAAAACACACACACAACAAAAGTCCAAAGTCAGCCTTCTATTACTCAATTTCCGGGTCCTTATTTAAGGGCATTGTTGAGAACTATAGAAGACTTTGCCTTTGGTACCTCATGTTGTTGAGTACTTCTTCATCGCGAAGATGCTTGTAGATGTGTGATCTGAACACTAAGTGCTAAATGCTGCATTATTGGATTATATTTATTAAAGATTGAATATTCTCAAGTTTAGGGTTCTAATGTTATTTTCTTTGTATTCTGATTATTATTATTATTGATCAAGTTTTTCTTGTGTTCATGAACCAAGTGTCGCTAGGCGGCTTCGTTGTGTATCATTCACATATGATCTTCAAATGCCACAAAGGTCAAAACGTAACGATAATTTGAATAATGCGTGTAATATAAAGAATTCAGCACAACTCCTGCGAAGACGACTGAATGGGTTTAATCACAGACACAGTTTTTCACAACATGTAACGAACACTTCATTCTGTTTATAATTAACTCAATTTTACGCCAATCTGGACTTGTTCATTAGCCCGCACAATCATTGTGCAATAATTACATTCACAAGCTTTAATATTATCACAGATTATATTTATATCACCACGTTAAATCTTTATTCTAGTGCACTACTGCACATTTTCTTTCGTCTGCATTAATCTTTCTAGCTTTGCTAGCATATTTAGATTTAAATTTACATTTTATTCTCTTTTGGCTTGATATGCTATTTTATTCGTAAATATCAATTACTGGCCAACTTTGCCATCATATAGAATTCGACTACTATCGAATATTTATTATTCTTTTCTTTATAGAACCCATTTAGATCTCTGGACACACAGGTCCGTATATATACTTATCAACAATCCAAGTGGCAACGGCCACACTCTGTGAGACACTGTAGATAGTAAAGACCACGTTTATGATCTACACATCTTACTAGCCCGAAGGCACGGCGCAGATTCCTTGTCACTATATTTTTTTCGCATCACCATCACTCGCGTATGACGTCTTAGCATGTCTATGGTTGGGGATGCTGAATGGTGCAATCACCCTGGCCAAGCTAAACCAGCCAAGATGATTACACACCATAAAGCAGTCCTCAACAGGCACATCGACTTGAGCGACCAAGTCGGCCGAGTTATTGCAAATGCAACGAACTCCATTCATTATCTACTGCTGAATATAAATATAAGATTCTTATTCATACTCACCCGAAATAAAATTTAGGAAATTCCAGAAATTGTGCCCCCCCCCCCTCCCAAATTGAAAATATTGCAACTTTGTTGGGAGCAGATAGGACAGAATGTTACCGCTAAGTCCTTTATAAGGAGAATAACAGTGGTGACTCTCCCTTATGCTAGCGTCCTCCTCATAATTTTAGAAAAATAAAAGTATTTCTTTACTGGGTACACGACATAAAGCTTAAATCAATGGGCGGTTACATAAGAGGTGCAAATGCTGACCTTGTGTGGTATAAATATGAGATTTGGGATTCCAGCCTCTTCTAAGACAGCGGCCCAGAATGCGACTCCATAATCTTGTTTGATGAAGAACTGAATGCTCTCAAACAGCATGCCATACATTCTTCCTCGGGCACGCCTTCGACTGGAACCACTGGGTGTCTGAAAAAGAAAATGGAGTCCTACATTAGCTATTATTACATTTGACGTAGATTATATGGCAGAAATCTTCGATTCAGGGATCATACAGAAGTAAAATGGATAATCAAATGAGTTTTCAAGAGATGTAGCTTGGAGTTCACACAATAAAACAATACACTAATCACACTCTGTGACCTGCAAGGCTTGGAGAAATCGACAGTATTTCAATAATTAACATGAACAACGAAACTTCAAAATAAAAAAAATAAAAAACTACCATCTGCGTAGCATATGCATTATCGTCAGCATTACTTCCCTTTTTGGCCTGCATTAGGAAGTAGTAGGCCAATTTTTGTCTTTGTTTCTTCAGTGACCCACAGGGACTACATGGGGCATGGAAGTCGCTTGAACATTCTGATGAAAGGCATAACTATTTTCTTGGCACCTGCCCAGCCAGAGGTCAACAGATAGGAGAAGCCCCATCGCTGACACAATTTGTTTACTAAATACATGGGTACGCAAATTTAGATCATGCAATTTAGTGGCAGGGTTGAAAAGGGAAGCTGCGGAGGCCAATATGTAGTCATTATCACCATCTTCGTCATTCATTACCCTTCAGATCCACAAGGAGCAAAAGTCTTCAACAAACTTATGCCAAGTCTCCCTGTCTCGTACCATCAGGTAAAGGTGTTTCTATGTCTTCGTCACCCCATTCTTGTCTTCTCCAGTACTCTTTCCCATGTGTTCCTAGGTTTTTCTCTACCTCTCTTTTCCTTGGGATTCCAGAAAAAGGACTGGCTGGTAATGCTATCAACAGGTTTGCTCTATGTGTGTCCTATCCATATCAAGCGTCTTCTTCTCATCTGTTGTTCCATTGGCACTTGTCTGATTCTTGTCATGCAGTGGTATCACTGTTTACATCCGGAAGTGGCAGTCATTTCCTTTTCCGGGTGCGCACGTCTGTTCGGCGGCAAGCGTGTTAGGACTCAGCTGCTTTTAGGGAAGTACCAAGGTTTTATTTTTATACTTATTTAGATCCTTATGTGTCCTATCTAGCCTTCACTTTCTTTCCTGTCCGTGACCAAGGCCTTGTGGCCGCAACGTTGGCTATTTTCTTTGTCTTTTGTCCTCGTAAGACGAATCACCTTTTTTCGATTTTTTTTCTTTTCATTCCCATCCATTGTCCTCATGCAGTGGTAGAACGAGATACAAAACTGCTGCTGATTCATTTAATGCATAAAGACAAAATGGTATTTAGACAGTCTACATATAAGTAAGGAAAGATAATGGACTAACATTACGATGAATCATCTTCTTCAGTTTAATGGACTCTTCACTACTTCTTACCAATATGAAATAAAGTGATAATTTATGGACTGAGAACTGACCGCCGCAAACCCAGATACCATATGATCAACAAATTAAAAATCAGGCAGACAGACATGTGTCTACGCTTGGAAGACAAGCAACAACGAAAGCAAGACTGTCGGCTCTACGAGAAGAGCAACTTGAAAGAGTGGCCTTTACCAACCAATTTCAGGGGGAAACTGTATGGCAACGAGAGAACTGAGATAAACTAACAACTTTATGAGATAAATAGATGTGATTATACAAGTGCGACCAAACAAGTTTAATGAATAAAAAATAAATAATTGCAGAAGAAACACTAAAAAGAAACTGCCTTACATAAAAATGATCAGAAGGTGGGAACATCTACAAGTCGGATTTAGCACTAAACTCTTACATGTACGTAGTTTCCGTACGATGCATACATATTCAATTAGGATGTTGCATTAAACTCCTATAGTTATATACTGACCATATTAATTGTATTGGTATGTCCCTAATGACACAACGCAACCCTGGCCAAGGGAGACTTTCATTAAAATTCACGTAGTTAAGATTTAAAAGACAACAACAAAAAGAACTCGTTTAATTATCAAAGCGTATCGGTAGTTTAGTGATTAGGACGTTTGCCTTCCAGTCTAACTTTCAGCGTTCTGTACCGACAGAGGGGGCTTTACATTAATTAATTCAGTAATCTGTCTTCAGTTTTTATAAGTTTGTTCTTATTAATTATGGTTTCCAGGTGTCGCTGTGTATGTTGACGGACTTCTGTGCTCGGTGGAAGGTGAAAGGAAATGGAAAGCATGAAACGGAATACAGAATGATTGGTGCTTTCTCTGGACATAAGACAAAAATCGCACACTTTGATTGTTTGTCATTATGTCTTGACTGGTTACCTTCTTGTAGTTACGTACCGTTTCCCTACGATGCCCACATCTCCAACTCGGATGTAGCAATAAACTCTTACAGCTGCCAATTGTTTTCTTACTTTTCTAATAACAGAATATGCTGAAGTGACGTAACATTGTCCATACAATTTAGTCTTGTAACTGCACTGATGACATTTTTTTCATTACTTAATACATATTCTTTATGGCACACGATGGCTTCTGAATGTCATCGCTGCTGTTACATTAAAATAAAAACAGTGGAATGACACTTTCATGAATCAGTGCACCTAGCTGTGTACATAGTTTTATTATTTTCAGCTTCTAGCTCGTGATTTGTTCTTTCTTTATCAATTATTGATCGACTCGATTTTGAGCATGAATGTTTAGCTCAGACTGCAATCATTGCGAGCAATAGAAGCTACAGAACAACGTAGTCCAACTAATGATGAATTTATTACCACAAGGGCACTTAGTAGTCTGGGAAGAAATTACGGAAAACTCGTGTAATAATACTTAATAGAAGTGTAATTTAACGGGTTTTTGCTTTGTTTGTGTAAACTATGTTTTTCTTCCTGTGTGTCTTTGTCTGTTTCCATGCAGGTTTTTTTTTCTTTTTTAAACGACCTGGCAAGTGACATGAAAAACACGGAAGGCACGAATAAACTTTTCTTTTTAATAATAAATAATTTACTTTTGCATACTGCCAGTGTCATGTGTAGTTCTCTGAAGAGACAAAGAAAGAATATGGGCTACTGCACCGTAATATGAGGTTGTGCAGGGGGCTGGCAATCTCAACATGACAACCAAACTGTTAGAGAAACTCCTGCTACAAGAGCATATTACATTGGTGCGGACTTCACGCAAGGGGACTGGCTGCAGTGGTAGTTCCATGCACTGTAAGAAGCGCTAAGGACAATGGCGATGATGATGCTGCCAGCACAGCATGGTCAAAAGAGCTAGGTTGTAGAAATGAAAGGATGAATATCCTTTGTCGTTCCATAAGGAACATGCGACTACCATAGCGCTGTGACCATGCAGTTAACCTGTTGCACAATATTTCATGTGTTCTTGCAGTGTTGATTTCTGTAGCTAACATGATGAGGTTTCCAGCTCCAATCACATGCAGTGATTTTTACAACTTGGTAGAGTGGAGAGTGATGCGACCTGTGATTCAGCTGTGAACGGGTACTTGACTTTGCTCTTGAGTTAGGGACTTTGCTCTTGACTTTGCTCTTACATTAGTCGCCTGTTACGACATAACTAGTGGGATCAGTGGTTTTATTACCGTTTTTGCATCTTCGTAAGCTCCGAGGACCACACGAGATATGTTATAGAAAGGTGTACCGTTCACATCTCAAACAATATATGGGGCAGTAGAATCCAGTTGTCCTTTGTTAAACTGACATGCATACTATGTTGGCAGAAAGATGGGGCTTCACACAAGACATAAAAATAAAGGAAGTCTCTTAGCAGAAACTACTGTAGGATAGTGAAGAGTTAGAGACTTTGCCACACGAGGTACAGGTTTTTTAAATGACGTTTACTAGTGTATTTTATATATACATTTTAAAAAATAGAATGCTATGAAATCAGTTTTACAAGTTAACGGACAGTATTTAGTGTATTTTATCAGTTCCATTGTTGAATGTATCCTTCCTTACTTACTTAGTCGTTCCCCTTCTACCGTGAGGTGTAGAGGTTTGGAAGAGACAGCGCCAGACTATCCTATCGGCTGTCTTCCTCCTGGCCTGGTTCCATTCTAGTCCTCGGTCCTTCAAAGATTGTCTAATGTTGTCCTCCCAGCGGACTATGGGTCGTCCTGGGGGTCTGGATCCTTGGCTCTTTGTTTCCCATGCTTGTCGTGGTAGCCGATCTTCTCCCATTCTGCAGACATGGCCAAACCATTTTAGTTGGGACTGTTCTACTTGGGTCTGCAGGGGGTGGGATTTTAGGCCTTGACGTATCGTCTGGTCGCGGACCATGTCTCTTCTTGTTACTTCAACCACCTTCGTCAGATAACTCATTTCTGAGGTTTGGATCTGGCTTTTGTGGATTGTAGTCATTGCCCATGACTCGCATCCATATGTCAAGACTGGGACATAGGTCGAGTGGTATACAGCCATCTTCGTCTTCTTACCAACCTCTCTCTTGATGAGGAATCCTCGATTTATGGCCTGAAAAAATCTCCCAGCTGCTGCTTTTCGAGTGGCCAACTCTTCTTTGATGCCTCCTTTTCGGTCTATAATAGCTCCGAGGTATTTAAAGTGGTCGACCTGCTCCAGGACCTGTTCTCCCAGCTTAATCTGATGTCTTCTTTCTTCTCGTGATATCACCATGGATTTTGTTTTAGAGCTGCTTATGACCTTCCATCTCTTCTCCAGCTCTTCCTTCCAGACTTGCAGGTTGGATTGGAGATGTGCCTCTGATTTAGCAATCAGGGCAACATCATCAGCAAATGCCAGCTTTGAAATACAGACCTGTCTCATCTTCCAGTACCCCACTGAATACTTTCTTGTTCTCTCCTTACATGCCTTGATGACATCGTCCATGAGGAGTATGAAAAGATAAGGTGACAGAATATCACCTTGTCTTACACCAGTGGTGGTCCTGAACTCTTCTGACTTATGGTTTGCTGTCCTCACATAATTTCTGCAAGACTTGTAGAAGCTCTGTATAGCATGAATCAGGGGTGCTGGAATGTTCTTCCTTGCCAAACAGTCCCAAAGTTTGCTCCAGGGGACCCTGTCTAACGCCTTTTCCAGATCTATGAAACAAATATTGATCTCACTCTTATACTCAAGGGCCTTTTCACTCAGCTGTCTGAGTATGAAGATTAGGTCTTGAGTACTTTCCAGACTCTAGCATCCTGAACATATTTGAATGAGCTCTTCCTAACAATGGCATAGTCGATCACTGACTTCTCATTCTTTGTTGGTTCACATCTAGTGTATGCATGTATGCGCTTATGGGGGAACTTTGTGCTTGTAATGATCAGATTCTGCTCACTGCAGAATCTAAGGAGTCGCTTTCCATTGTCATTGAGAGTATCTTCTCCATATCTTCCGATAACTCCACCCCATCTAGCATTGTCATTTCCAACTCTGGCATTGAAATCTCCGAGCATGATAATTTCATCTAGGCTGTCATCCACTGTCCCTTGAAGCAGCTCGAAGAATTCCTCCTTGACCTCTGCTCTCTCATCCTCATTTGGCCCATACACTATGACCAGGTTGACTATGGTTTCTCATTCTTTTAGTTTTACATCCATAATGCGCTCCGAGACAAAGTTCCATCCCTTGATACTATCTTTTTGGTTTTTGGCCACAATGCAACCCACGCCCCCTTTAGCTCTTTCAGATGTGGGTACACCACTGTAGAGCAGCGTGTTGCTATCGAGATCCATGACTCCTTGTTCTTTTGTCTTTGTTTCCGTTATAGCCAGGATTTCTAGTTTTGCTTTCCTCATCTCTTCCACCAGCTCCTCTTCTTTCCCATTTATACTTCTTGTGTTCCAAGTTCCATAAGTCGTAGTCCGTTCCAGTTCGTCGCCTTTAGAATCAGTCCGGTTTTCTCTCTTGTAGTTCTCATAATCAAAAGTTTAAAGCAAATAGGTGATTTACCTGTTGTGCATTTGCATGGTAGAGGGACTGGCCTCCTTACGGCCTCCATGCAGGCTACCCTCCTCCTTTTTCAGCCGGGCTTGGGACCGGCCTAGGCGGTGTTATGTATCCTTGCTTTGATATTAAACTGACTAGTCTTCGTTCTATATAGTCTTCGAGGTCTTTTTTTCCGTCAGTTGTGCTATTAGTGATACTCTATTCACATTTTCCCTAACTCAAGAGCAGTCAGGTATCTTTTTACAGCTGGGTAGACTGGAACGTGATGCTACCAGGTTTAGAACTACGGAACATGTTAATTATACCGCGAGAGGACAGCGCTGTTACCGCTTTGCCAATCAGATGCTCATTACCAGCACTGTTGAATAATGATGTGTGTCATTGAATCCTCCATTGTTGTTCTGTGTTTACATATGTCTCTCTTCATCTTTTGGGTTGCCCCCATTAGACAATTTCTGGAGAACCGAGGACTAGATTGGACCAAGGCCAGGAGTAAGACAGCCGATAGGATAGTATGGCGCTCTCTCTCTGGTAACTCTCTACACCCCAGTATAGAGGAGGAACGACTAAGTCTTTTGTTGCCCTCTGCTTATAAATGCCATGCCTACTGGCATTTGCGATCATGTCTATCCACGACTTTCTGTAGATAGCGCTGTTTATCAATTCCGCAGTTGACTTTCTTTTTTGCCTGGATGTTAAACTGACCAGACTTCTTTCTCTATTGTTTTCTGTGTATTTTCCCGCCAGCCGTGCCTGTTGTCATCATCATCATCATTGTCCTTTTCGCTCCCCATGGAGCATGAAGCCACCACAGCAACCGATGATCCTGACAAGAAGCCTGTTCTTGTAGTGGTAGTTTCTGTAGTAATTTGTTCTACATGATGGTTTAGCCTACCTCATGCATTACCTCATATTACTGGCCTTGTACGACATGCGTATGTGTGTATGTATATATATATATATATCTTCCATCTGATTTTCTGTGGGTCGATCTTGATCTACCGGTAGATCACAGAAGATCATTTGGCAGGGGATAATTTTTGACCTAGGTAAGTTGCGGACTAGCCTTTTCCTTACGGCATTTAAATGTGCAGTATTCCCATATTTAAAGGTACTTTCACAACATTCCCAGCAAAAGCAACCAAGCTAGTTAACTAAAATTCTCTTTATTCGTGAACTGAATAAGATAGGAAGCCATATTTTGTTTGAAGTGAAGTTAACATTTAGTAAAATATAATTTAGTTTACATTTTCCACAGCTTTGTCGATAGAATTGCAAGAAGCATATCGTACGGCAGAGATAAAAGTTACAATAAGGCTGAATTATTTTCAGAAATCTAAATAACCCGAAGCCTGAAAGCAGACATACTTTTATCAAGGTGTATCATTAGACAGCTCAGTGTTTCTAAAGTAGATCCTTGCAGTTCCTGGGTTGTCGACCGCTGATCTAGAGCATATGCTGCATACATGTAATAGAACAACAGAGAATCCTTATATCAAATTACATGTCAGAGAACAACAGAGAATCCTTATATCAAATTACATGTCAGAGAACAACAGAGAATCCTTATATCAAATTACATGTCAGAGAACAACAGAGAATCCTTATATCCGATTACATGTCATAGAGCAACAGAGAATCCTTATATCAAATTACATGTCAGAGAACAACAGAGAATCCTTATATCAAATTACATGTCAGAGAACAACAGAGAATCCTTATATTCAATTACATGTCAGAGAATCCTTATATCCAATTACAAGTCAGAGAACAACAGAGAATCCTTATATCAAATTACGTGTAAGTGAACAACAAGGAATCCTTATATCAAATTACGTGTAAGTGAACAACAGAGAATCCTTATATCAAATTACTTGTCAGAGAACAACAGAGAATCCTTATATCAAATTACTTGTCAGAGAACAACAGAGAATCCTTATATCAAATTACATGTCAGAGAACAACAGAGAATCCTTATATCAAATTACGTGTAAGAGAACAACAGAGAATCCTTATATCAAATTGCATGTCAGAGAACAACAGAGAATCCTTATATCAAATTACATGTCAGAGAACAACAGAGAATCCTTATATCAAATTACGTGTAAGAGAACAACAGAGAATCCTTATATCAAATTGCATGTCAGAGAACAACAGAGAATCCTTATATCAAATTACATGTCAGAGAACAACAGAGAATCCTTATATCAAATTACGTGTAAGAGAACAACAGAGAATCCTTATATCAAACTGCATGTCAGAGAACAACAGAGAATCCTTATATCAAATTACATGGCAGAGAACAACAGAGAATCCTTATATCAAATTACGTGTAAGAGAACAACAGAGAATCCTTATATCAAATTGCATGTCAGAGAACAACAGAGAATCCTTATATCAAATTACATGTCAGAGAACAACAGAGAATCCTTATATCAAATTACGTGTAAGTGAACAACAGAGAATCCGTATATTAAATTACATGTCAGAGAACAACATATAATCCTTATATCAAATTACGTGTAAGTGAACAACAGAGAATCCTTATACCAATGAACATGTAAGAGAACAACAGAGAATCCTTATATCAAATTACATGTCAGAGAACAACAGAGAATCCTTATATCAAATTACGTGTAAGTGAATAACAGAGAATCCGTATATCAAATTACATGTCAGAGAACAACAGATAATCCTTATATCAAATTACGTGTAAGTGAACAACAGAGAATCCTTATACCAATTTACATGTAAGAGAACAACAGAGAATCCTTATATCAAATTACATGTCAGAGAACAACAGAGAATCCTTATATCAAATTACATGTCAGAGAACAACAGATAATCCTTATATCAAACTACGTGTGTGAACAACAGAGAATCCTTATATCAAATTACTTGTCAGAGAACAACAGAGAATCCTTATATCAAATTACGTGTAAGTGAACAGAGAATCCGTATATCAAATTACATGTCAGAGAACAACAGATAATCCTTATATCAAATTACGTGTAAGTGAACAACAGAGAATCCTTATACCAATTTACATGTAAGAGAACAACAGAGAATCCTCATATCAAATTACATGTCAGTGAACAACAGAGAATCCTTATATCAAATTACATGTCAGAGAACAACAGATAATCCTTATATCAAACTACGTGTGTGAACAACAGAGAATCCTTATATCAAATTACTTATCAGAGAACAACAGAGAATCCTTATATCAAATTACATGTCAGAGAACTACAGAGAATCCTTATATCAAATTACATGTCAGAGAACAACAGAGAATCCTTATATCAAATTACGTGTAAGTGAACAACAGAGAATCCGTATATCAAATTACATGTCAAAACAACATATAATCCTTATATCAAATTACGTGTAAGTGAACAACAGAGAATCCTTATACCAATGAACATGTAAGAGAACAACAGAGAATCCTTATATCAAATTACGTGTAAGTGAACAACAGAGAATCCGTATATCAAATTACATGTCAGCGAACAACAGATAATCCTTATATCAAATTACGTGTAAGTGAACAACAGAGAATCCTTATACCAATTTACATGTAAGAGAACAACAGAGAATCCATATATCAAATTACATGTAAGAGAACAACAGAGAATCCTTATATCAAATTAAATGTCAGAGAACAACAGAGAATCCTTATATCAAATTACATGTCAGAGAACAACAGATAATCCTTATATCAAACTACGTGTGTGAACAACAGAGAATCCTTATACCAATTTACATGTAAGAGAACAACAAAGAATCATTATATAAAATTACACATAAGAAAACAACAGAGAATCTTTATATCAAATTACATGTACGAGAACAAAGAGAATCCTTATATCAAATTATTTACAGGCACGCAATACACCCTAACTACAGAACAGATGCTGCAATTACATGTAGACAGATTTGAGGAACTGCATAGTATAGTCAAACAGGATTTACTACGATAAAACAATAAATTGATAATGGTTAGTGGGGGAATGGGTGGGTTTCTAGCAGTAAATATTACAAATGTCAAATAAAGAGTGAAATTAAACATTAACCTCAAAACTTCAAGCGTTCCCACATTCTCCCACTCTTTACTCCGTAACAAGTATGAGGATTATACCATTTTAGTACAAAGGGGAAACGCACGCACAGTGTGGAAATCTTTATTTACTCTAATTACAGTAACTGGTTAGGAGGGATAAATATCTGCAATTAAACATATTATCTAAAAGTATAGACACTATATATATTCTAATTATAGCCAATCAAAGGTGTTACAGAATATGTTTCTTTCTAAGTTCAAACAAAATTATTTAAAAAAAAAAAACCAACCCAGAAACGTAACGCTTCTAAATAACTTACTGTAGCATTTGATGTTGCATCTTAATGCTATCTCGATTACTTTTGGCAGAACAAATAAATACCATAGTTTACCAAGTGCTGTAATACTGAGAATGTAAAAGTACCATAAAAACTTGTTTTCCCTGATATTTCGAATTGATTACTTCCTTACCATCTAAATACGGTATGGGAGTCCGTTTTCTCCAAGTTAAAAAATAACTACTTTCTACTACACAGAACTCTTTCGATTACGATTCAAGAAAAATGCGTTAGAAATTAGTTGTCACGTCAGATTAATAATGTTTACAGTAACCAAATTTGTCCTTGAACAAACTGGCCGGTATTCTTATCCCTAACGTTACAAGGTGTTTACAGTATTTATTAGGGTTGTTTACAAATCTTTTTACCATTTAACTCGAGACAGAAAAAAAAGTCTGTGGGACTCTCTTGTAATGCCCTCCTTGACCAATTCATTATCATCATCATCATAATTGCCTCTTTTTTCAGTCCTTACGGACCATGAAACATAGAGAAAAACAAAACAACAACCTAAAAGCTACTGACATTCATTAATGGGTACTTGTGTAGAACAGAAGGATTGATGTGTTATGACGAAGTCACTCAAGTGGAACTGATGAAAAAAAACCAGACAAGTGCCAGTGGAACAAGAGATGAGGAAAAGAATACGCTGGAGATGGATAGGACACACACAGAGGAAATTTGTTGATAGAATTACAAGGCAGTCCTTGTTCTGGAACCCCGAGGGAAAGCGAGGCAGACCACAAAAAAAAAAAAAAAACACACACACACACACGGAGAAGAGAGTTGGAGACAGAGGTGAAAATACTGAGGTAGAAATGGAAAGAACTTGAGCTGATAGCACGTGACAGGAGGACTTGGCATGTGTTTGTTGAAGACCTATGCTCCTTGGGGAGCTAAAGGGTTTTGATTGATGAAGCATGAAGCTACAATTGCAGCAGATCCCTATGTAGGAAGTCTTGTGTCAAAGCATATACGGTGAAAGACTATTTTTAAGAGATCTCTTGTTTAAGTTACTTCCCTTGGGGTCTTAAACACGTAACAATAATGAACGGTCATTCCAAAGGGGAGTAACTCTGAACAAGAGATCTATAAAATAGTCTTTTACCGCATAGGCTCCTGCGGCGCTGGTTTTTGTGGCAATTTGTTTGACATTATGAGGTTGCCAGTCTCATCACCATCATCATTATTTTCTTTGTCGCTCCTGTAGATAATGGAGTTACCACTGCAGGAAGCCGGCATAAATCATTCACATATTCTTGCAGCTGTGGTTTATGTGGTAATTTGTTTTATACGGTGAAATTGCCAGCTGCATGTACAACCTCATTTTAGTCGCCTTGGGCGACAAGGCCTGAAGGAACAGTAGTCCTGTTCTTTCTTTGTGTCACAGAATTATTGGGTTGATCTCTTATCCTCTCCGGCAGTATTTAGTTACATTTTTGTGTGTACTAAATTTATGTGGTCGGCACATTTTCTTTCTCTACTATCAAGCAGATATTTTGTACTTTTAAATCATCTTACGATCCTCTCAGGGATAAGTCGTCATGACTGTTTGTTTACCAGTGCATCCCTGCTGGAAAAGGAGACGGATGAGATAATATTAACCGACAATCATGTGGAAAATTTCGGATTAGCACTAAAATCGCCCAGTGAATTTGTTTAATCGCTGATAAGGCTGATGTGCCTTCCTCGACCAGATGGGTAAAAGAAGAATTTTGTCTGCGCAAGCGACGGGTAGTTAGATTACTCGCCTGCGCAACACATTTCTGGATAGACAAGAATGACATAATCGTTTCTGGTACACCTTGGTACAAAGACATTACTTTATATGAAAGTAATAAGAAGTTATCTGTAAACATTGCCGAGAGAGGATCGCATGTTTTCATTCCATATTTGGAAGATATGACCTCTGCAGTAACGCGCAGAAATTTCCATGAGGAAATAATTTGAATTACCACATAAAACATGCATGTTTGAAACGTTTGGCAGACATTCGGAATGAAGGCACAACACCCCTTCCGGTTGTAGCCCTGCTTAACATCGTAACAAACAAATGCGGGGGAAGAAAGTCAATATAATCTGACACTTTAGCCAGGTTAGAACACTGAACATTCTCCTTGCGCCAAGAAGACCACCAGACCTTGCCAGAGTTAAGAATAGCACCAGACTGGTCCTTGTTTGAGCATTCTCGGGATTTAAAAGCCCAGGAAAAACTCTACCAATTTAACACGGAAAACCGGAATCTAAGGGAACTGAAACACAAGTCAAAGTGGGAACTTACTGCTAAAATAACAACACTACAGACCACGTGTAAAAGGCATCGTCAAGCTGCCTTGAACTATTTCTCTGAGCCAGCAGTCTGTGAGCCTAAGGATTGGCGTAAGTTGTACTTTTTAAATTCTATATTTTGTTTCTTTATTAACATGTGAACTAATACGTATATATTGACATGTGAATATTAATATGTGAAGATTGCTAGTGGATGTCCAAATCATTTGAGGCTGGCAACGTCAGCATATAGAACGATGATCTCATGAACCACCACTGCCAGGGCTGGTGACTGCTTTATTGCGAGTTTCTTATAAAGAACCAAAAGCAGAGGTAGTCTCAAGTTCCATATGGAGCAGGGAGGGAATGATGAAAGAAATGATGTAAATACTTGTTATATCATTAACCTTTTCAACCAGTGTAAATATAAAACATATTCACTCTAAATGTAATGAAAATTTCAACCTTTTTAAGCAGTGTAAATGTAAAACATATTCACTCTAAATGTAATGAAAGTTTCAACCTTTTCAACCAGTGTAAATGAAAAACATATTCACTCTAAATGCAATGAAAGTTTACAACCTTTTCAACGTATGTAAATGTAAACAAATTCAAACTATATTGTTAACATTTTCAACTAAAGTTAAATACAAACCTATGCATTTTAACTGTAAAGATGGTTTTTCGTCCACTGGGATTAAGATTAATCCTCAGAGTGGGTAAAAGTTCTGAGATAGATGGGATGGTGGAATGGAAAGAGGGGGCACATAAGTATGTGTCGGGAAACTCAATACTCCGAGGGTATTTGTTTCTCTTCTCTTGCCATACTAGTTGCTGGTACCAGTTGAGGGTACTATTTCTGGAACAAGTGAGGGTATATGTGGCCTGAAGTCGACGCTAGACACCATCATCAGACGGGTCTTAGAGACGCGAGACCAGCTTTGCAGTTACTTCCTGATTCTACTTGGAACGTACTGCAACTCTTAATCTTGACCAGGAATGTGAACAATCCAGTCACCTATTTGAGAAAGAACCAAAACACCAGCGGTAGCAGAAACCCCAGCAGCTAAGTGTACACATAAAAGCGGCCAAGTGAAACTTCCCCTTATATAATTCCCCATTAACATTATATGATGATGACCAATGTTTGTTAAAGAATATTAAATTTTTAATAACTGTTAAAACCTAGGTGATTATTAAATTTGTTACTTATATCTATCCAAATTTAAAGTTGATTTAATCATTTTGAATGTGTTGTATCCGTATGTCTCTGACAATTTCTTAAATACACCCAATCAGAGCTATTAAATAATAATAAGAGGAAATTTGCTGAATTATCTCAGCTGGGAGCTTGTACGAGCTAAAATTATATTACCTAATCCTTCACAAAAGTTGACGGCAGATACTAGAGTTAACGTGCTCAGCCAATGCAGCATTGTTCTCGCTTTCTGAATATCCTGTGAAGCCTCCTTTGAGGTAGAAGCATCATTATCCTTCTACCTACAACTCTGCCAAGAGTAATCTTGTGCAAAGGTAGACACCTTTGAAGACCCACATCAGTTACTCTTGAGTTTTGGCCACTGTTGGACCTCTACTGCAGAGCTAAGGGGAGGCAACCCGTGACACTTTGTCTTATCAGGCACCCCAGGGAATTTACACGAAGTTTCCCAGTCGCATTCAACACATATTAGTCTCCTTCTACGAATTGCCCGAGGGAACAGTAGACCCCTCCGGGAACACGGGGCATCGGTTATCACTTCCCGTAAATCATCTTAGTGTGTCAAGAGTCAGCCTTCTTGTCTCTCGGGGTATGCACGTTGCCAGTCAGCATAGCGTGTAGTATGGTTCGACTCGTGAATGGTGAAGCGCTCCAGTATACGTATACATAAATTATATTTCTATTTACGGCTGTATAAATAGTTAAATGTCATATTAAATATGATTATTTATCAGTATTATTGGACTTTCGTGCTCTTAACGAAGTCTGCCCTGGTATCGTATTTATTGAAATTGTTTTCCCTTCAAATATATGTGTACGTGTAAAATAACCACTTCACCATATTAACCAATGAAACATGTCAAATTTAATGGGTTGTACAATTTTTACTATCGCATACCTTTTCTTTTTCTTTTGCACACTTTGCCTTCTCGGTCTCTCATTCTGAGTTAAATGTCTATCCACGCCCTCACAATGAGACAATTGCAACACAAGTTAATAAAGAAGGTAAAAACAGTTCCATAACAGATAATGTCATGGTGGGGGGTGGGGAGTGTAAAGTGTTAGAGACTTCACCACACTAGGTTTCAGCTTTATGAAGTAGGGTGACTGATTTCCTTTTTTCGCTGCTTTTGTCTTCCCTAACTCAAGAGCAGAATCAGGTGCTCATTTATAGCTGAGGTAGACTAGAGCTTGACGCTTCCTGGTCATCAATCTAGTAAATTTGCCAAAAGAAGCAAGTATTTAAAATTTTTAAAAAAATAAAATTGTGCCTCGTTTTGGCAAGGCGCGTCCCGTTCAACCTAGTCGGTTATATTAGGGCGCATGTCCAAATATAAAAGACCTTTAGGTGTGGAGAATTTTTAAGCAAGTTCTTTAGCTAGTTAATGATCCACAAGAAATGTATGGTTTTTGTTTAAACACAAACTCTTCATCAAAACTGATGAATATGCTTCACCCTTACAGACTCTAGATTATGTCCACACTTTAGGATATCGAGAACTTGGCTTCGCCTACCTGCATTCAGAGAAACATTTATGAAAAGAATAGAACTTTGCCAATAGTAAAAGTTTTTAAAAAAGAATATTGATCGAATGCCAAGTGCTCAGACAACCAGGCTTAAAGTTTTTTTTTTTTTTTTCACCAGACGTTTTAATAGCCAACACTTCCAAATACAACAATGATCATTTTGGACATTCATGACCTCATAATATGACAGCAGAGAAACAATAATTCTTAGAATGGTTTATATATATATATATATATATATATATATATATATATATATATATATATATATATATATATATATATATATATATATATATATATATATATATATATATCAGAATCAATATTTTTCGTGTCAAACAAGTTTTCTCCTGTCGTTTACCCCAAAAGCTGTCTAGCTGGATTGAGATTGATTTTGTGGTGATGCGTCATAAATAAAAGCTAGCAAAACTGTCAGCACCACGGATCCAACTGTACTCGTACAACTCCAGTTTACCTCTAGTATAACACGACAGTATGTTTAAGCCTACTCTAATTGGCAAGGAGAGGTGGAAACCTACCTGAACCTGATGCAAACATAAGTTATTAAGAGGCTACGTGTTTTTCACGAGCAGCAACACGAACAAGTGGAAAGCAGAGCATCTAAACCACCTGAAAAAAGATGCATATTACCAGTTCAACGGAAGTGAACTAGTGGAAATCTTCAGATTCCGCAGGCTGCAACAGACTGTGGCACCATCTATTCAACAAACTAAAGATAACAATTACTGATGAGTGTAACTGTGGCACCGATAAAATGACCCATGAACATCTGTTGCAAAAGTGCCCAACATACAAGGAATAGAGAAAGGCCATATAGCTGGAACCAGTAACATTCCTGCACTAACTCTATGGAGCTACCAACAACCTCGGGCTAACCATTGCTTTCTTTAAACATATTCAAGTTGACGAAGAAGAAAAAGTATAACACCATGAAATGAAGGTCTACTCAAGCATAATACCACAATATGCGTAGGCCTACTCTCAAGCCATACAAGAAGTGGGAACCCAGCAGGGCCGTTTGGCGCGGGCCTCACCTCATGCATCATCGACATAATTTTTTACCCTTCTTCCTAATAACCCCCCTGCACCGGGTAAAGAGCTAGCAAACCTCTTGGCATCGCACACACGCCAAAGTGGGCCTGGTGTAACATGCCGCTGAGTCTAGGATGCTCCCTTGGGGTTGAAACAAAGCACACAAATCACCTCCCAAAATTGGCTCAAGGGTATGAGTGAATAACTCGCACCCTGAAGGGCATAAGAGTGAACAGCTCGCGCCCAAGGATTATCTCGAACGAACGAACGAACGAACCCTTCTTCTTAAAAAAATGAGGGGGCCTCACAATTTAAATTGGCCTGGCCTTATCTGAGTATTCAGAGGGTCTGTCTACTCTAGAATAAGCCTTGCTCCACGTCTTGATGTAAGTTTCAGATATGTGTATTGTACTCTATTACGATAAATACACTTTGTCATTTTGTACAAGTATTTATAAGTTTATTAATATAATGTTAATAATATATAACTCAGTAAATAGTTGGTTTCTTTAATCACATGGCACGTAATTCGTGAAAAGCTCGTCGTAGTCAAATTAAGACAATTTTGTACAAAACTTGGCTTAGTCATTCTGAGACGCCATATTCGGAAAAAATTCGACAATTTACGTAAAGCTTATGGGTAAATATATCATTATTTTTTCATGCAACGTACTCAAATTCCCAATAAGCCAACATGCAAACGAAATTACAGACATCATTAACACTGTGTCTACTTTACAAAGTAGGTGTTTTTTTTATTATTTTTTTTTTTACGTGTTACACTGTTACTGCAAAATCGGACCATTAAAATGAAACCCTGTCAGTGATTTTTTTCGTTCATATTTTTTATGCAAACCGCAATAGACGTTGGAGATCTGAGGAATCTATTTCCGTGTTTCCTCCTCTTCTTCTTCGTCGTCGTCTTCTTCTCCTTCAGCTTGTCAAACGATTAATACTCTATGCCACTAACAGCCTGTTTCCTTTCTCATGTATTTTTGATGGTCTGTCCTCCTTTTACAACTTCTAGCTCTCTCAAGCGCATCTGTTAATGTCCATCCACATTTTCCTTGGACACTCTCTTGATCTGAATGTGTGTCCTCAATTTGCTCAGTATACTTTGTGCACGTTCCGCAGCCACAAGATCTTGTATATTATGCGCCCTAATATAATCGGTCATTGCGTCTAAGCTGAACAAGACGTACATCGCAAAAAGAGACAAAGCTCCTAAGAAACAAAGAAAGCGTAAATCTTTCATATACGTCTTTTACCCTCATTCCGCGTCGTTTAAGGTTTACAAGATATCCCAGAGGCCTGATCTCATGACGTAGAATTGTCTGGATGTAAAACATCAAATAAAAGTAAACCTGCAAGGTATTCTTAATTTACGTGTAGCCGTGCTATCATCATCATTACATTTTCAGCTACCTGTGGAGCACGTAAAGGTAAAGAGGTAGTTCCATAGCAGAAACTGGGAGTTTCAGGTGAGTGAAGTGTTGGAAACTGCAAGGTCCAGCTTTTTAGGAGGGGGAGGGGTGTGACCAGTTCCAATCCTCGCTGCCTTTTCCTTCCCTGTGATCTGGCTCTTATTAGTTGCATTTGTTCTCATCATAATTATCGCACAATCCCTGACAAGCGGGATGTGTTCATTTTATTTATGTTCTCATATTTTTCACTCATTTCCCGCGTTTTTCTCTTTCTCTAACGAAGACATTGTGGTCGCAACGTGTTCAATTTCTTTGTCTTTTGTCCTATGTCTTTTGTCCAAGTAAGACGTACAACATTTCTTCCCTTTAAAAACAAACAAACAAACAAACTACACCCTACACTGCTGTCAAGAAATGTATGATTCGACATCGTGTAATGGTGTTTCTTCTAGTGTAGCCTTGGCATTATCTGCTGCATTAATTCACCGTATCGTTGTGTTTTCACCGAGCATTCACACACCATTTCCTGTGACCTCACATCGAGTATTTTCATTTTGTCTTGCATTTGATTACGGTTGTGGGATAGAAGAAAAGGAGACATGTCATTGGAAAAATCTGTATAGTTTACGCTGTTATGTAAGGCATAGGCTAAACATCAAATCCTTGTAGTAGCATCTTAATTATGTCTTAACTGGTACATTGATTTATTTTGGGGAAGTACAGAAGTTGTGAAAAATAAGTCCACTCTCCCAGGAGGTGTAAAAGGAAACAGGTTAAGAATCCACGGATTAAGAATTTGAAACATGAAGAAAAAAAACTCACCAAAGATGTCCAAATCATCTCTAGTTGAAGAATTATTTGAATCTATTTACAATACTTGACGGCAGAAGTAGTCGAGAAATGACAGATTAATTACATCATTGTAGTGTAAATGGATTTAAATATTATGATTTTCAACTTTCTTTTTTAGCATAACATTGTTAACCTTCATCAGCATTACATTTCAACATCAGAGAACCAGTACCAACTATGATTTTCAATAATCATATTTAACTATCTAACACAACATCATTAATAAAAGCATGAAATTTCAATTATGAATAAAAGCATGAAATTTCAATTACTGCTGTCTTCATTAATCTTAACAGAAAGCAACATTAATTCATTTTCCATGTTTGCTCACTATGGAACATGGAGCCACCACAGCGACTGCCCCCCCCCGCCCCCCCCCCCCCCCCCCAATGAAGCCTGCACTACAGCATTCACGTGCTTTTGCAGTTGTGGTTTCTGTGGGAATTCGTTTTACATGATAAGGTTGCCAGAGGTCCGACCCTCGAACATCATATTTGTCAACTGTTACGATGTGCCGGGGGAAACAGTAGCCCAATACTTTCTTTGCCGCCCTAGAGAATCCCAGGAACTACACTCCTTTCTGCTCATTACGGAGCAGGCAACTACCACTGCACAGTGTTCATTTGAGGGGAACCTACACCAAAGCATTTGGTAAAGGTTCTCTATAGACATGTACATTATAGTGACCTCCCCTTGTAATGTTTGTCGTGGTTATGTTCGAATAGTTAAAGGTTCTCTATAGACATGTTCATTATAGTGACCTCCCCTTGTAATGTTTGTCGTGGTTATGTTCGAATAGTTAAAGGTTCTCTATAGACATGTACATTATAGTGACCTCCCCTTGTAATGTTTGTCGTGGTTATGTTCGAATAGTTAAAGGTTCTCTATAGACATGTTCATTATAGTGACCTCCCCTTGTAATGTTTGTCGTGGTTATGTTCGAATAGTTAAAGGTTCTCTATAGACATGTTCATTATAGTGACCTCACCTTGTAATGTTTGTCTTGGTCATGTTCGAATAGTTAAAGGTTCTTTAAAGACATGTACATTGTCACAAAATGACTTTTGTGTTGTTCTGTTGTCGCTCTCTTTTTCACTACGGCCGTATCCTGGACATTTGTTGTATTGATTATTTACGTGTTTCAGTGACCGGCACCCTCTTTCTTTCTTAGCACTGTAGCAGATATTTTGTATTTTTCTTCTTACATCCCTCTCAGAGATATGTTGTCTCGTCTGTTTATCTGACCATCCCTGCTGAAGATAGCAGACAGGCATATTCTCGTGTACCAAACCTTGGCCGCTACCGATTAAACGAAAATCGCCAGCTTATTTGTCTAATTGCTGATAAAGCCAGGGTGCGCGACAGATAAGAGATTACTTGTCTGGGTGACACATTTTGGACATACAAGGATGACCTAATCGCTTCATGTCCGACTTGTTATGACAAGATTACTTTAGATAGTAATAATTTGTTACATCTGAAACACATTGTCGTATGAGTTTACAAATGTGTTGGTGAGTTCGCCTGCCAGGCAATCGGATGTTTTCATACCTTATATGGGAGATGTGACCTCTACATCACGCGCAGAATTATTCCATGTCGGAATATTTTGAAATTACCCAAAACAACATTTTTGTTTCAAATGATTGAACCCCTGAGCAGCTGCATGAAAAACAGATGCGGGGGTAGGACAGGCATATAACCTGACACGTTTCAGTGTTATTTCACTGTGAGAATCGCTTGTCAAAGACGCCAGACTTGCCAGTAGTTAGAATCAGGATTCCATCTTATCAGACCGGACACCTTTTATTGGAGTATTCATAAGGACTTACAAAACAGCCCAGGAAAACTATCAATTTAACAAGGAAAGCCACAGTCTGAGGAAACTGAACACACGGAGTCATAGAGAGAATTATCTTATAAAAGTAACGACCTCCAAGAACACGTGTAAGAGGCCTAATCAAGGGCCTTAACTTCATTCATCTGAGCAAAAAATCTGTGAGCCAGGATTGGCGTAAGTTGTCATTTTACATTCTATATTTTTAATTACTAACATGTGAACTAATATGTATATATTGTCATGTGAATATTAATATGTGAAAATCGCTAAGAGATGTCCAAGTCATTTGAGGCTGGCAACCTCAGCGTATAGAATGATGATTTCATGAACCACCACTGCAAGGGCTGGTGACTGCTTTATTGCTAGTTTCTTATAGAGAACTAAACGCATAAGGTAGTCCCAAGTTCCATGTGGAGCAGGGAGGGAAAGATGAAAGAAATGATGTACATTCTAAGTATAATAGTTACATTTTCAAACTAGTGGAAATGTCTGAATAAACATATTCACTTTAAAATTAATGAAAGTTTCAAACTTTTCAATCAGAGTAAATGTAAATGAAAATATATTCAATTTATATAGTGAACGCATTTCAATCAGTAGAAATGTAAATGTAAACATATTCTATCTGTACTATTAATCTTTTCATTTAAATGTAAAATAAAGATAAAGTTATTCAATTTAAATGTAAAGAAAGTTTTCTCTCGAGGGATTAAGTTTAATTCTCATCGAGGGCTAATTCCTAGTTAAATGGGATGGGGGAATAGGAAGATGGGGGCACATAGGTATGTGTTGGAAAACGCAACACTCAGGAGAGCGTTTCATTTCTATTCTTTTACCATAGTTTTTGGTGGTACCAGGAGGGTACTAATCTCTAGAACAAAGTGAGGGTAGAAGTAGAGACTCACGTAGAAACGCGGGACCAGCTTGGCAGTTACTCCTTGAGATTTCTGGAACCGTGTTGCGCTTTTAATCTTGACCAGAAATGCGAGAACTCCAGTGATCTATCTACCAAGAACCAACCCATCAGCGGGAGCAGAACGTATCATTGGAAGTTAAGTAGCCCGATAAGCTACCAAGTGACCTCCTTTAGAACTAACTTCCCATCACAACTGTGATGAAATTTTTTTTACTTATAATTCATTATTCAAATTTTCTAAAACCTTGTTAAACTTAAATGATTATTAAATCTGTTATTTGTAATTATACAAATTTAACTTCGATTCAATCATTTTAAATGTACTGCATGTTTGTCTCAGTCAATTTACTAAACACACTCTAAACAGAGCTATACCAGAATAATAATAATTCCACTGAGTAAATCAGAGGTGGGGGCTTGACGAGCTAAAATAATAATTGCTTAATCCTTCACAAAAGTTGTCGGCAGATCATAGAATTAACGTGCTCAGCCAATGCAGCATTGTTTTCGCTTTTCTGAATATCTTGTGAAAACTACTTTGGGATAGAAGCGTCATTACCCTTCTATCTACATCTCTGCCAAGAGTAATCTTGTGCGAAAGTAGACACCTTTGACGACCCACTTTAGATACTCTTGAGTTTTGGCCACTGTTGGACCACTACTGCAAAGCAGAGCAGGCAACCCGTGACATACATTATAGTGACCTCCCCTTGTAATGTTTGTCTTGGTCATGTTCGAATAGTTAAAGGTTCTCTATAGACATGCACATTATATTGACCTCCCCTTGTAGTGCATGTCTTGATTATGTTCGAATAGTTAAAGGTTCTCTTCCATTGCAAAAAAAAAAAAGAGGGAGGGGGAGGTCACTATAGTGTACTCTAAAGAGAACATTTACGCCTTGTGGCAGAGGTTGTCTCTGTAGCACGTTGTTTTAGATGATTAGGCTGCAAACCTCATATTAGCATAGAGCCACCATAGTAGCTGGTTCCCTTGTAGGAGGCATGCACCAACCATTCACATTTTCCTGTAGTGGTGGTTTATGATGCAATTAGTTTTGCATGATGAGGTTGCCATCCACATGAACAATTTTACATTAGTTACATTGAACAACAAGCCTGAGGGTGAAGTAATCCCATTCTTTCTGTACCTCGTCAGACATTCGAGAACCACACATTGTGGAACCAACATGCACGACTATAGAACACTAAGTACAACACAAACTTAACATGTGACTTACGGTGCTGAGAAGAGAGAACATATCCCTGCCTGGCATTGCTACCTTTGTTTGTTCTCTTCCCTTGTAACCGTCTGGTCTGTTCTTCTCTCTTCTAATTCTTTCTGCCACTCATCAGCTCAAACGCCCTCGCCATCTGCGTCTGAACTGCTTGTCTGGACTTAATGGACGAAGTCACCAGATGAGAAGATCACGTTTTAATATCGCGCCAGTCCGTTTAAAGTTGGAGGTTAAAAAGAAACACGACAGCTGTTTCAGGTTTCACTTAAACTTTAACGAAGCACAACTCTCGGACAGCGCTAAAACTAGAAAGAAGCTGGTAAACCTTTCAGTGCTAGCGTAAAAAAAAAATACTTTGTTGTAAGTTATAACACAATGTGATCATATACTACGTTGCTTCATCTGTAACATGATTTTAATTATAGATCAGTCTGGACAAATTATTGAAACACAAAAGGAAGAATTAATTAACTGGCTCGCCTTTATTTAAAAAAAAAAAATCTTTACCAGTTTAAGATGTCCTGCCATTATTGACCTTTACTCTTTTTTTGCTCATTATAGAGCATGTGACCATCACTGCAGCTGGTCCCTGTGACATAATTTGAGCGCTCTCTTCTCATCTCCGGCAGTATTCAACTAAATTTGTTGTGCGTACTGAATTAGGTGCATTATTCTATTGTATGAACACTCTTTTTCCCTGCTGTCATTTGTTCACGTTTCACGCTTTAATGCATGACAGGGCAATCGTATCGTCCATCCCTGAGAGAATAATTGAGTCCCTAAAACGTGATAATACTACATTGACTCCAGGTAAATGCGAGCACGAAGTGTTTGCTTAATATT
Source organism: Oreohelix idahoensis (assembly GCA_024509875.1). Lineage (NCBI taxonomy): Eukaryota > Metazoa > Mollusca > Gastropoda > Stylommatophora > Oreohelicidae > Oreohelix > Oreohelix idahoensis. The sequence goes on from JAMPIV010000923.1 coordinate 768,878, forward strand.
GCATAATTACTTCCGACTCGACCGCAGGGTTAGGTGATAATAAATAAATGCAATCTTGGAAGACCTCTGAGACAGCGAGTAGGACGAATGATGTAAGGAAAAATTTAAGAAGTTGTACCGTAAACATTACCAAGAATTGTCGGATGTAGCAACTACATATACTTACTTACTTAGTCGTTCCCCTTCTACCGTGAGGTGTAGCAACTACATATACAGAGGATAACTGTTTGAAGTTTTCAAACGCATGAGTCATACAGCATACTGCATCAGGAAACGTTTTCATAATATGAACTTTGAATGTACTGGCTGGCATTTGAGGCGCCAATAAACAACAGCGCTGGTTGGGAGTTTGTCAGAAAACGCCAGGTGGAAGCATGGGACGTGAACCTACGATATAACGTAGAAAAAGTTTGACATACGGCACTGCATTCATGAAAACGTCAACCTTGCCATAGAAAAGAACAGAGTTGGATTCTGAATTTATAGGACCGGAAAAAAGTATTAAGAGCATCTCTGTACATCAGTAGAAAACTCGCCAACATTAATACGGGACCCGGAATTCTACAGGACCACTCACAAGTCACAGAGGGATTCTGAAATAGAAATAATACCCCAGACGTGTGTTCGAGGCATCTATGTTAAGTTGCCAAGACTATTCTTCTGAGCAAGAAGTCTAAGATTTCTCAATTTTTGAGGTGAATGTAACATATTTTTGTATGCTGTGAATTTGACATGTTCATTCTTGCTAGTGGGGTTAAAGATTCATACGAGGCTGGCAACCCCAGCATGTGAAAAGGATATATTCATGAACCACCACAGCAAGCATTGGTGATTTTTTCATGCTAGTTCACACGGAAGAACCAAAAACAGAGGTAATCCCAGACTCCAAGTGGAGAAAGGAAGTGGTTGATGATGACATCATATGTATTTTATCATTTGTAATGAGTTGTATGTACTTTTAAAGTTGTTCCTTCAGGCACAAGCCATTTGCCGCTGTCCAGTTGAAATTCTTCATTACATTAACTAAAAGAATGATGATTTTTTTTATCATATCCCCTGAGTGTATATCATATACACTCAGGGAGAGTACAAATTCTGTTAAAGAATCGGTGACGGACAGCGGGGAAAGGCGCCTGATCTAAATCAGGAAAACAAATACTTAGCGGCGGAATGTGTTCTTTTATTCCCTCTAAAGTTGGTGGTACGGATTGGAGAGATCATTTGAGGTTCTACTCACGTTACCAGCTGTACTAGTCTGTGGTTTGAAGAAGCTTGAGATCGGCACGTGAAACCTTCATCCCACGGGTAGTGAAGATCCCTGCCTTGACCAGAAGCGGTTACCTCCAGATTCCTTTGGAGACGTGCTTTTGCCACAGAGACGAAGTGACGGAACCATGTAGTGGTTTTGATGGTATTGTATGATGGTGATATTACTAAGTGTGATGTATGAGGTCAGCTGTGAAGGCTCCTGAGATAAAATGTAGCTGTGAATTGTCAGAAGGCCTTTCTTGCTACCACTACGACCTCACACCTATCTTTTTTCCTAATAAATGTGGCTACGTTACAATCTAGGGTACTGAATGTAATGTGTTGTATTAACATATACAAACACACACACACAGATATTAAATAATATAATATTATCAATAAAATTTAGAACACAATGAACTAAATTCAGCTGGTGAATTTTTAGAAAGTAAATCTTTTTTTAAATTTATTTGTTCTGAACCAAGGTTTTATGTTGGCCAGAACATATGAAAAATTTTGGAATTTATGAGTGAATGGCATGAATAAATGACATGATAAATAAAAGGTGTGTACGTATACAATTTTCACGAGTAGTTAAGGTTTCTACAGTTCAAAATTTTATTTTCCCTGGGAGAACGATGAATAGATGTGCTGTTGGGGTGGCTTCATCCCTCCCTGTCTAAGTTTACCAAACATTGTCCATTAATGATGGAAGTAAATGGGATGTTTTAGTAGGAATTCACTTTGGGTGTTATGTCTATGAAGTTGGTGTAAATCCAGCAGACCAGCCTGCTTACGTAACTTTGAAGGTGTAGCGCTGGTGCTGGAATCTGGTGGCCCCACCTCTCCGTGCTTGGGGGCAATATATCGGGTGGCCCCACCTCTCCGGGCTTGGGGGCAATACAAGGCTGTTCTGCCGAGATGCGACACTGCACGGGTCCTCACTGTCAATTATCTACCCAGCATTTGACACCACCTTTTGGTGTCAACATAAAACTCACAGCTCTGAAATAAAGTATTGGTTTAGGTTCAGAACCTTACCTAAGGAGCCACTTCTACACGTAACAATTTACAATAACGCCATTTAGACAGGGTCAGATCTCTCTGACCATACAACACATCTTACCAAGTTGGTTTCCCATAGGATAAGTTCTCCCAGACTACATATTCATAAATATGTTTATTAGCTTCTTGCCCTAGGATAGGATAGGTGATATGTTCCACTGATCTCAACACTTGATCTGTCCTTCCTAATCATTGCTGGAGTTTATATATATATTGTTTGTCCCTAGACCCTGAACTAGGGCGGGGGGTCTAGAGCAAATCCTTACTTGTTTGTAAGGCTAGATTTCGATATGGCAGTATCAAATCACTCGAAACCTTAAACAATATTCAAAATATGCAAAGAAATAATTTCAATCTTACCAGATTATGAATAAAGAACACAGAAATGCTAGCAAAACTCAGCTGAGCTGCTGGCTATAGTATGGCGTCCCTGAACTTATTTCAATTTATTTCATTTGGAAATCACCACACTTGAAATTTACTGTGTCTATCACTGGACAACTATTGAGGAATGGCAAAAAAGCTCGTCTGAGCGCGGATAATATGATTGTCTGTGGCCAATCAATGCCTAGGTTTTTTTTAAATTCAAATTTCCTACACTAAAGTCATTTCAGTCATGCTTCAGTCAAGTATGGATTTTTATCTGTTAGTCCGTCCGTCTCTACTTGCGTTTTCACAAAAACGTACTTGTTTTTTGAACCAACCTATCCTTCCCCTCTACAAATTTGCCTGAAAAGTTATTTTTAGCCACAGCTCCCACCAATGTCCCTTCTCTTTCATTCTAACTAGATTTGAACACTTGCGTCTCAAGGTCGCGATTTTTGTGCAAATAGTGACATGTTAGATTCAATGCAGTCTTTCGCTGATGTGAACAACACTGTCTTTTGTCATTATCTTCATTATTAGCTATCCGTCTGTATAAATAAAAGCATATTATTTCACTGCTCAGAATGGGCCATCCGGCCAGCTAATTTTTATATTCCTAACATTAATATTAAGAAAAAGTTACTTTTTTAAATTTTGTAATATTTCAAGCATCTGCGTTTGCCGCTGAATTCAAATAAAAGGCTTGGTATCGCAAAAGCGTCCAATAAATGACTGTGGCGTATCATATCCAAGGTCCCTTCTGTCGAGTTCCTTACTTTTTGTCAACTTGGGAAACGTGACTTTTTCCCCGTTTCCCCCCCCCCCCCCCTCCCCCAATTGCGTCTCCTTAGCCTTGCTAGTCTCACGCAATTTTTTCAGTCATATTTTTTTTTCCTTTTGATCCGCCGTTCTCATCCCGTTCAAATGGTAACCGTTTTGATTTCCCGTCTAGCAAGTCAATTTTTATGGAGGGTGATGACCCGCGGTCAGGGCGATCATGTACTATCAGCAGCTTACGCATTATGTTTTTATCCTTACATTTTATCCTTTGGAGATATTTTTACGTTGTATCACTTGTTAATTTTATGACACATCTCCCCACTTGAAAACATGCCTACGGCAAGTTCTAAAACCAGTGATACACATAGATAAAATCTCTCCTCACGTCTGCCATTACTCTAATTTTGATCACAGGGGTGCCGACTGAGGAAATCTGCACCGACATTCAATTTGCCTGGGATATATTGGATACTAAACTGATAAGGTTGAAGCAATAAAGACCACCTCAGCAATCTTGCGTTTTCATGCTTAGCCTGAGATAAGAATACGAGAGGCTGATAATCCGTCTCGACCACAAAAGTCCTACCATACAGATAGATTTGAAACTTCTTTATTGCCCAGATTAACGCTAAACATTCTTTTTCGCTTGTGGAGTATCCTTGTTCCGCCTTATTCAATTTGCGGCTTGCATAAGCGACTGGTTTCAGTTCCCCATCAGGTGAAGATGATCTTTGCAACAAAGCCCCTCCGAGTCCTACATTACTTGCATCGGTTCTTAAGACAAAGTCCTGTGTCAAATCAGGCAGTTTGAGAATAGGCTTGCTAGTGAGTTTTTCCTTTAACTCTTGGAACGCTAGTTCACATTGTGCAGTCCAAATAATTTTATCTGGAAGTCCCTTGCGAGTCAGATCAGTCAGAGGAGCACAAATAGCGTTAAAATTTTTGATGTATTTCTGATAAAATCCGCATAACGACACGAATGATCGCACGTCTTTTTTTTGTTTGTGGTCTAGGTGCTCTCTGCAGTTTTTCCAAGTTCTTAGGATCAGGGGTCATGTTACCCTGATATACAGTGTGTCCCAAGAATTCCAACTCTTTGCATCCAATACAACATTTTGTTGGCCTAGCAGTTAAGTTCGCCCCCCGAAGTCTATTAAATAACATCTCTAGAGCTTCAATGTGTTATTCAAATGTCTCTGTGGCGACGAGAATATCATCCATGAAATTCGTGATACATGGGTTATTCAGGGGATCCAACAATTTGCGCATCATCCTTGAAAATACACTCGGAGCATTTTTCAGTCCGAATGGTAGCATATTGAATTCATAATGTCCATCCGAAGTGCTAAAAGCCAAATAAGGTCTCACTTCAGGCTTCACTGGGATCTGGTAATAGCCTTTACTAAGATCCACCTTTGAAAAGTATTTTGCCTTGTTCAGTCTGGAAAATAACTGTTTTGTGTCTGGTAATGGATCCACTTGTCCTTCTGTGACAGCATTCAGTTTCCTGTAATCTATGCACAGTCTGTGTTCCCCAGACGGTTTCCTCAACAAAACGACACTAGAACTAAAAGATGATTCACTGTGCGAAATAATCCCCTCCTTCAACAAATAATCTATTTCTTCCTTCAATGCCTTCTCCTTCGCGAACGGAATAGAATAGGCTCTCATACAGATTGGGTTTGAGTCTACCAGTTTCATGTCATACTGTAGCAAATTTGTATGGCCTGGTTTATCTGTTAGTACATCTGTATGTTCCTCCAGAACCTGTTGAACTCTCTCCCTCTGGTTTTTAGTCAGGTGCTTACTGACTTTTACCTGTGCTGCTGTTTCACAAGGATGTAATGGGTATTCATGTGAGGTGAGTGGTTCCTTTTGCATCTGGGTTGCAATAGCCAAGGTCAATAAGGGGGTGCTTTCCTGGAGTGGTCTGTCTAGATACTTCTTTAATAAGTTTACATGATAAACTTTCTCCTTCCCCTTTTTGTCAATTTTATAGTTTGTTCTAGACACCTTCTCTAGAACCGTATATGGACCTTGCCAACCAATTTGTAATTTATTCTGGTTACCGGGTAGTAGAAGCAGCACCTTCTCTCCCACAGCTAGTTTTCGGTCCTTTGCCTTCCTATTAAAATATGCTGCATGTTTCTTCCTGGCTTGTTTCAAATTATCATTTGCCAGTTTCCATCCAGCTTTCAAACGAGTGGTCAGTTCGTTCACGTATTGATAAGATGAGGTAACAGGTTCTTCCGCCTTCTCATCCGTCCAGGTCCTTAATAAAGCTTCTAAAGGACCTTTTATTGGCCTCCCAAATAGCAGAGTTGCGGGAGCCATCCCGGTTGAACTATGTGGTACCTCCCGATACGCAAACAATGCGGCGGGCAGGAATTGATCCCACAGATCCGGTTTTTCGTGTGCCAGCTTTCTCAGGATAGAAATGAGAGTCCCGTTGAACCTCTCTACCTGGCCGTTCCCTTGTGGATGGTACGGACTACAATGAAAGTGTCTGGCTTGAAATAGTTTAAAAACTTCTTCCGTTAGTTTCCCCTTGAACTGAGATCCATTATCCGTCAAGATTTGATGCGGGAATCCTAATCGGGTAAATATTGTAAGTAGTGCCTCTGCTACATGTTTTGAATCAATTGATGGCAGGGCTACCGCCTCTCCCCACATAGAACAAGTGTCCACCAGAGTAAGGATGTAACTGTTCCTCCTCTAGGTCCGAGTGAGAGGTCCCACAATATCCACTGCAACCCTCTCAAAAGGTGTTCCCACTATGGGCATTTCCCCTAGAGTTGCAGGAGCAGTCCAGTGCCTTGGAGCTACCCTTTGACATTCAGGGCAGGATTTGACATATCTTTTTATATCCTCCGTTATCCCTGGCCAGAAGTAATGACAAGCTATACGCTGTCCTGTGGCGCTGATCCCCATGTGACCACTGAAGGGAATCGCATGCCCGAGTTCCATCACTTTATCTCTATATGAGGTGGGAAGAACCAACTGGTTGTGACCATTTGTTCCAGTTCCGGCCTTCCTGTATAATAGTTTGTTCTTCACGAAATATTCCCCCTTGCTCGGAGGTGTGTGGCATTTGGGCAATTTTTTAAAACATGGCTTGAGTGTCCTATCTTCAGCCTGCGCCTTTCTCATCTCCTCTGGATGAGCATTTATAGGTTCACCTTCTTCCTCCTTCTTCTGTGACCTGGTCTGCACTGTCGCCATGATCACAGGTTTCTCGGGATTCCCCAAGAAGACGTATCTACACCCCAATATCAGAGGGTAGATTGGTTCATCTATCACTGCTGCTCTGATTTCTCCTTCCACATAGCGAGTATTCACCGTTATCCTTGCGATGGGAAGTGTCATGAGTGGTATGTCCTTAGTCGCCCCTTGTATTTCCACTGTTTCTGTGGTATACTGACTTGGGTCCACTAGGCTAGACTTCACAACTGAATCATAATCCAAACCTGTTGATAAAATCCTCTATTTATTCCAGTTAGTGATATCCACCAAAAGATAAATATAAGTGGATGGAAGCAGACATCATCATCATCAGTTGATAAGATCTCTATGGTGTTGTTTGCTCCACTGTAGTGTATGGAATGTCAACTTGACCTACGCAGTGGTGTGTAGACATGGATTGAGTGTATAATGTGCGAATGATAATAAGGGTTCGTGGTGTTGACAAATGTTCTTTTCTCACACTCATGTATGGCTGGAAGTCATCGACACCAACGACTGTGTACCTTTCTACAGTTTAATTGGACGTATACACTCGACAGCACAGATAGTGACAAATCACAGGTTGGCATAATACATCATAGTACAGTGGATAAATGGTCTTGCAATGTTACATGGGCACTCATGTAGAATAATTGTATAATGGACTGTCAGTAGCCAAGCACTCAGTATCGCCCATACATATATATCAACTGACTTCACTGACTGAGCACGTCAGCTTATAAATAATATTTCAGATGGCTTCTAGACCTAATCTCGTCTAGCGACGATTCTTCAACATAATGTTCAGCACATATTTTTCCATATAATAATATTGAACCGCTAGCAATGGGTTCTCATGTGTAGCAGTGATCTCTGGACTAATCAAGCGATAATACGAGCATCCCTTTTCTCTTCTTGAAAGTCACTACATGTTTTGGTTCCAAGATGGCTTCACTCGTGAGCTGTCACTCACGTTTGGATACAGATAATGAATCTGTCCTAAAGTTAGTCATTCATTAAATCTTTCATTGCTCTGTAGATTTGGTCATGAACAATTGACTGCATTCTACAGGGTATAGTGCTGCTAGGAATCGAAGTCGTTTTCATCGAGTCAAATATATTCTCTTAGACATTCAAATCGTACCTATCGAAAATGGTGGCTTCGTACGAGAGTTCAAAGAGTATCTTTTATTACCTTGGTTTTTCAGAAATATGAATTTGCCATTCCTTGGTAATAAGAATGAACACTGGGGTAAAGCATACACGATAGATCTAGACGACTATCACTTTCCCCACAAATACTGAGATCACTTTTTCCCCGGCGACAGGCCGACATAGAAAACACAGTCCCTATCAGGACGAAGCCAAATCACACCACACTCTAGCGACACATCCGCCGAATAGCCTTTGACCTCCCTAGAGACAACAGAACATATAGTTCGACTTAGATATGTAAAGATATACAGATATAAGACAGACTCGTCCTACTCAGACAAACAATACACATAAATTCAGGCCATAGATATTCTGAAGCAGGAACAATCTATTACTACCCAAACGAAGAATAAATCGCAGAAAACTGGATTTATCCGCGGAGTTCGATCGAAAGAGCCGACACAACTTTCAAGGGAAGTAACTCAATAATGACTTTTCCTTAAGCACTATTTTGTTTACAAAATATTTGCGAACATAACAAGTATACCAATGTATAATATTGTAAGATATCAAAGACTGCACGTAACAGTCTTACCACACCTCCCGGGGAAAAAAAAAATGGAACATTTTTTTTTTTTTTTTTGAAATACATCTAGGAGCAACGTACAATAGGCTCACAACGCATGAATAATGCGCAGATGAAAATATCAGGAATACCTATAACGCCTAATATGAGGCTAAGTCGACTTATCGAGCGACTGGTGAGAATGTGTCTCATAAACTGAGAGAAATTATTTCTCTACAAGTATATTTTTCCAGGAAGGTGTCATCAAAGTATAATACAATTCTGGCAATTACACAATGCCTAAAAAAAAAATTCATATCATCATTTCGTATTAGATATCTTAAATTTATGATTTATGAAGAAAAAATCATCAAAGCACAGCGGTGAATAAACATCAATGAACCGCTATGTAGTGATACAATCATTATATTATTAAATTACGAATGTGTATCTATCATGATATAGAAAAGGAACTACTATAGAACTAGACATATCAAGAAGTCTAAGCCCTAATAGTTATGTGGAATCATGTGGGCATCTTGACAGAATGTCTGCCATCACATTATCTGATCCACGAATAGCTCGCACAGAGAAATGAAAAGGTTGAAGAGCAATTGCATATCGAGTAGACATCGAGCTCTTCAAATTCTTACTCTGTATAGCAGTAAGAGCTTTTTGGTCGGTTTCTACTATGAAATGTGCGCCTAGAAGGAATCTCTGTAGTTTGAGGATCGACCAAACCATAGCTAATAGCTCACGGTCTAAAACCGAATAATTCCTTTCTGCCGCATTAAGTTTTCTGGAAATATACATTACAGGATGCAGAGTTCCAGAGTACTCTTGCATTAGTGCCGCTCCAATCCCAGTGGATGAAGCGTCACTACGAAGAACGAATGTCTTATCTTTAGTGGGTAGCACTAAAATAGGTGGTGTTGAAAACAATGTTTTAATCTTATCCAGAGAGCATTGGCATTCCTGAGACCAGTGGACCACATTAGGCGAACCTTTCTTTAGAAGTGTTGAGAGAGGTGCCATGATAGAGGATAGATTCTGAATGAATCTGCCATAAAATTGAATAAGACCTAACAGACTTCTCACCTGTTTTTTTAGTCTTAGGGATTGAGATGTTAAGTATCTTACTAGTATTATGGTCCTCTGTCTTTAGGAAACCATGACCAACTCGGTGGCCTAGGAAAGAAATTTCGCTAAAACCAATATAGGCTTTAGAGGGTTTCGCTGTCAGGTTGTGCTCACGCAAAGTAGACAGCAATTCATCTAACCCTGAATAGTGATCTTCCCAAGTATCGCTGAAAAGACAGATGTCGTCTAGATATGCAATGACATCTGACCGATAAGATAGGATTCGGCGCATCATGCGTACGAATGTAGCTGGTGCGTTCATAAGACCGAAAGGCATAAAATTCCATTGGAACAAACCTCTAGGTGTTGAAAAAGCCGTGAGAGGTTTGGCGCGTTCAGATAAAGGAACTTGCCAATATCCTTTAGACAAATCAAGTTTAGTGAAAAAATGAGATTTGGAGAGTCGAGTAAGTAGCTCTTCAAGTAAAGGCATAGGTTCGGCATCGAACTTCGTTACTTGATTCAATTTTCGATAGTCAACGCAAAGACGTATGTTATTGTCTTTTTTACGCACAATAACCATCGGCGAAGAATATGCAGAGGTGGATGGTTCGATTATTTTCAAATCTATCATCTCATCCAACTCTTTCTCGACCTGTGCTTGAAAATGTATAGGTACAGGATAAGGTCTAACCCTAATAGGAGTGTGGTCAGTTAGAACAATGTCATGTTCAATGACATGCGTTTGTCCAGGGATGTCAGTGAGTACATCCTGAAATGTTTGCAACATAGTTGAAACTTGTCGCTGTTCTCCTAGAGACAAATCAGGAGAGACAGTAACGTTCTTCCATGATTCACTAGAATGAAGTGGGATCATTGGAAGAGGAAGATTTACATCTGAAAAAAACTTGTTTCCTCATCCTGTATCACGGACAGTGATGAGTAATGACCATGTTGTACTGGAGAATTGTCCGTTGCTTGGAAAATGGGTTGCAAATAATCCGGACGTTCATGGAATTCAGTAAGCATATTGATGTGGAAGGTTTTATGCTTCCCATCAATATCGACAATATAGTCGACATCGGAAATTTTCGATATTATATCGTACGGACCTTTCCAAGAAATAAGTAATCTGTTTTCCCTACAAGGTAGTAATACAAATGCTTTGTCACCAGGACAAAGTTGTCGTAAGCATCTCTTCTTATTGGCAAATTGCCTTGCCTTCTGTTTCGCAAATTCAGAAGAAGTTGCTAATTTGCATGCTTCGATAATCTTTTGTCTCAACGCGATGACATATTCGTAGGATGACTTTGTGTCATCGTCAATATTGTCAGATGTTATGAGATCGTGAAGCAACGACATAGGGGCCACGCGGACGCGCGCCAAAGACGAGTTCAAAGGGAGAAAATCCCGTATGTTCATTGGGTACCTCTCTGTAAGCGAAGAGGGCCGCAGGTAAAACTCTGTCCCAGTCTTGAGGATGATCCTCAGTTATCTTCCCCAGTAAGTTTTTTAAGTGTTCTATTAAGGCGTTCGACCATACCATTAGACATTGGATGGTAGATACTACTTAAAGATCTATCTATCTGCAGAGTAGACATTACTTGAGACATGGTATCTGATATTAGTTGGGTGCCATGGTCTGACAATATCTCTCCGGGGAACCCCAGACGAGAAAATATAAGCCAAAGAGCATCTGCAATATCAGCAGTAGTAATGCTCTTCAGAGGAATAGCCTCTGGCCAACGTGTGCACATATCAACACACGTCAAGATAAACTGATGTCCTCTGGCAGACTTGATCTTAAATGGACCAATAATGTCTATAGCCATTTTTTGGAACGGCCGAATAGGAATGTCCGCCGCCTGAATGGGTGCAGCATGCCGTGGACCTTTGGATTTAACTTCCTGACATACTTTACAAGATCGACAATAAATCCGTATGTCCTTGTTTACCAATGGCCAAAAGAAAGCCGCAAGGACTCTTGACTTAGTACGGGAAAAACCCATGTGTCCAGCACACTGAGAGTCGTGAGCGTGCTGCAAAATTTTAACTCTCAAATTCTTGGGAACCAGGATTTGAGAATGACTTGCCGTAATGGAGTCTTGAACCATACGTACAAGTACGCCATTCTTCTTTGTAATCCACGATTTACGACTTGTGTCTTTATTCGGATCACCTTTAGTTGCAAGAATGAAGAATTTCTTCAGAGGGGGATCATCTTCTTGCTGTTTTATAAACGAGTCACGAGAAATTACCAAGGGATTATCTTGGTTATGCACTTCATTATCTTCAGTAGATGAAGTTTGAGGCATATTAAGAGCCTGAGCTCTAGTGACTACAGCGTTAGCAATCTGCATGTTTTGCCTTTCCCACGTGGAAATTTGTTGCGGAGTGCATTCCTTGACTCCATGAATGCGACCGATGATGAGGTCAGCGATCGGATTCGGAAGAAGACATGCGTGTACATCTCCTGTAAAGAAAGGAGTAGCAATCCTAATGATAGCAGTAGAGTATTTCTCTAATGTGCCGCCAAATGTTACACATTTGACTACTTGTCCAGTGGCGCGGGAAGGATCTACGAGTGACTGCCTAACACCAATTGTGGTGCATCCAGAATCAAATAGCACAGAGACTGGATTGTTATTCACTAAACCCTTATGTAAGACAAGAGAACCTCTTCCATCATGCGCGACTGATGCCGGAAGAGCAGGAAGAGGATGGCCACAGCTTAAAGTAGACACTGTGGTTGGCTCAAATAACGTTTTGCATTGGGGGCACTGAGATGCTCTCCCAAAAATCAAAAGCGGCACATGCCATATTACTAGCATCATTATTATCTTTACTCTGTTTATAGGCTTCATGGGACTCTTGTTGTACAGAGTTTGCCTGAAAATGTGGTTTATGTCTTTTGTTTTGAGATCTACCTCGGTTATTATCACCTCTGTAGTTATTGTTACCTCTATTGTAACCCCTATTTGGGTTTGAGTCATAGTTCCCTTGGTTACCATTATCATATTCATTATAATGAGTATCTCTGTAATTATGATCTTGTTGACTCCAAGACGGATAACCCTGATAGTTTCTATAATTACTTCCACTACGGAAATTCCTATAATTATGACCACCCCTGTGTCGAGAGCTATCAGGTCGTCTCCAGTTCTTTGAAGAAGAACCCTGAAATGATTGGTTACCTTGGTTTTGATAACTATTATGGTTACCTTTTTTATCAAATCTGTTTTGAGGCCCCTGAAATCTGTGTGAATAATTGGGATTGTATGGTGTTGCTGAAGCAACTGGCATACTCTCCTTAATCTTAGTGTTGCCAAAAGTCACGTCGGGGTGTGCAGTGACATATTGGGAACAATATTCTTCCATTTCTTTTAGAGATTTGGGTTTACGCTCATGTATAAATTCAAGGAAAGGTTTGTTCACACATGACATAATCTTATCTCTGAGCAACAAATCCATAAGTCCTTCATACGTTTTTTCTGTTTTGGAAAGCTCAATCCAACGATCAACTGTGAGACGTGCCTTTGCAGTGAATTCTGAGAATTCTACACCCGTCTCAGGCACCATCGTTTTAAATAAAAGGCGATAGCCTTCCTCACTTAGCTGATATTTTTTTATCAAAGCCGCCCTAATGACATCATAATTATCCTTATCTGCTTCTCCTACAAGGCATAATCTAGTCAAAGATTCACCTTTCAAGTTTTCTGATAATTGATTAGCGTATTGTGATTTATCCACATTATGTGTACGACAAGAACGTTCAAATCTATCCAGCCAGAATGTAATATCGTCACTGGACTGATTGAACGGTGGAACATTAACCTTGTAAGTAGAAGGTTTACCATTACCACTAGATGCCTGATTAACATTACTCATACTTGTCAATCTTAATTTCTCCAACTCAAATTCATGTTCTCTTATTGCTTTTTTTTCTTCAGCCTCTCTGTCTAATCTTTTTTGTTCAGCTTCCCTGTCTAATCTTTTTTGTTCAGCTTCCCTGTCTAATCTTTTTTGTTCAGCTTCCCTGTCTAATCTTTTTTGTTCAGCTTCACTGTCTAATCTTTTTTGTTCCGCAGCAGCTTCTCTTTCTAATTTTTTTTTGTTCAGCTTCAAATCTCCTTTCCTCCACCTGCATCTGCAATTTCTTTTGTTCAGCAGCAGCCTCAGCTTCTCTTTCTAATCTTTTCTCTTCCGCCATAGCTTTTCTCTCTTCTGCAGCAGCTTTTTTCTCTTCTGCAGCTAATGCTTTGTCATATTGAGCAACAGCCCATTGTTCTAATTGTTGACCAGTTTTATCAAGGGCTTTCCCTTGTATAATGAAGTATTCTAATGTAGACATGGTGTCTAACAATAATACTAATCACCTGAAATAATAATAATACCACAAGTTCTTAATGACTTGATTAATCAGTATACTATCCCAATATCTGTGGGTCACAAGCCTTAATAAGGTCTTGTATAACAGTAATAATAATCAGGTACTGGTTTATACCATAATCCAAGTGCAGTGCACAGGCAATTGTGTCTTATGAAATATACCTATATAAAACATATGTCAACCAACAGAACACATAAAGTACAAATAGGACTGACAATACAAGAACGTTTGCAGAAATCAAAATAAATCAAATAGGGAAATCAATGAAAATAATCACTGAATCTGCAAAGAATAACAACACAAATGACGTCACAGTATATGAATATAAATTGTGAATAGAACTGAAAGATAGAAAAGGTTAGACCAACAAATTACAAACAAATCAAAACAAAACTAAAGAACAAAGAAATATTACAAAAATAACAATAATTACAGTCTTCACAGCTAACACAAAAGCAGTTTGTATCGCAGCAAATTTTTCAATCAAGAAATTGGCACCTATAGAAAAACGCCACCAACGGACCCTCTATGACGTTGGATATACTGTCATGTGGAGACGGCCGCCCAACTTCAAACACAACCGGCGGGCATAGAAACTAACATGCTATACAAACAAATAACAGTAAACATAAAATATGGTATAAAAATAGGGGGGAATTTAATAG